>JAWDGP010001550.1:927500-967500 GCA_033675545.1 Elysia crispata
CCCTCCCTAACTTCCATCTGCGTTATCTACCCCTCAGTCCAAATTAAAGATTACAAACAATTTTTTAAGAATTGTTTTAGTTTTGTAAGAAATAATTGTAAGCGAAATTCATAATTGCATTAAACATCAAGTAATGAAAAGCGTTAGAATAATTATGAATCTTGAGGTTTCTCAAAGTGCGCTGCTATGCTAAAATATCAGCTGTCGATGGAATTCAAACGGCACGGAGGTGAGCGCCATGTTTCCTCATTGCATCACAAAAGTTCATTACACCAAAGTCTTTTTTTGTTAAAAAGCTATTGTAAAATTAACATTCTAGATACCTAAAGAACAGAGACATTTTGTTCTCGAGAATGAAAAATGATTAATATTTTAGCTTAGTGCTAATTATGATGGCGTGCATAATGATAACTATAAAGACCACTAAAATATTTCTTCCACGTTTAAAATAAAGAAAAAAGAATTAAGGCAACAAAAAAAAAAAAAAAAAAAAAAAAAAAAAAAGGAAAATGACTTTTTATGGTTTTGTATGTTGGAAAAAATATCACTATTTCCATGTACAGAACTTCTTGAACATTCTGAAGATAAAGGCGTCTTTGATTCGTAGACATACTACGGTTAAAAAAATACGAATCTCCTGTACTGCACAGTAAGTTTATCTTTTATCCCTTGCATACAACGTGATGCACGTGCATAAGGCTTTTCTTATAGAACGCCACATCAGTGGCTTAACGTCACTGAAGAATGATACACCTGCGCTGGTAGTTAAAATTCCCATACAGTACTTTATTTTCCACACCGATATTAGTACGGTTGATCAACGCAAGCTGGAATGCAATAGGCAAAAAATATCTCTCACCATGCACGATCGATAGCAGCAAAGTTTGTGGGATACATCTAGAATCTAACAGCTGCAATGAAATTGTCTATTCTTTTCTGCCTGTCATTTTTTAGAAATGAAACTTCAGAGCTAAGAATTTACGCAGATAATAGTTTTGGTTGTTTTTTTTTCATTGACGTCACACTTTCTGAAATGTTTGATAAAATAGATAAAATTTAAAAATAAACAATGTTTGAAGATATGTTTTTGGGAAGAGTTTTCTTTTTAATTTTATCTGTTTTTGCTTCCCCCCCCCCCCCCTCTCTCTCTCTCTCTCTCTCTCTCTCTCTCTCTCTCTCTCTCTCTCTCTTTCTCTCTCTCTCTTTTCCTTTTACATGAAACACAATTTTTGTGTACATTTTTATATCCTTGTTAAACACGCTTGCTTACGTCTTTCTTTACATGGCGTGGTGTTAAGATTCTCATTGGCTTTTTTTCCCTTTTTTTTTTTACAGTGATTCTACTTGTTTTTTGTCTCCCTATTATCTTCCTCGATCCTATTACCATCTTGGTATTCACTCTATACGTGTCTGAACCTGCCGTTCGTTTTATGTTCACCGTGAAACGTAGGTAAATACTGAATTCAAAGCAATTTCAGAATAATGTCTTCAGTATGAATCAAGTCGAAGTAATAATGAGCAGAAAATGATTACAATCAACTACTTCAAATCTCAGACTTGAACTCAAAACCAAATTCTCTTTATCTTAAGGTCTCATCAAAAAGTAGAAAATATCAGAAAGTGCAGGCAATGAAATTTCAGAATAGAAAATTCAACACATTTTATTTTCATTTGAACCCATGCGAATCATAAACAAGTTGACAAAATATAATTGAAGAGAAAAAGGCAATATTGTTTAAGAAGGGGGAAAAAGGGAAACTTTATCTAAAGAGCTAAAGGAATTAGTCTGGCTATCAGCGAATCGCAGAGGTCGACGCTGCATTCTGCCTGAGCGGGTAGTTGAACGGTATTAGGCCTGGAGTGATGGAAGAGCTCGGGAGGACAGTAGAGGGTCCTGATCCTGGTATTGCCGTCGGCGATGACTCCGCTGGGAGGTTGACTGGTTTTCTGTCTTCGCTTCTACCAAATTGCGTAACGATGGACCTTTTAGTCAGTTGTTATGAAAATAAACGGATATAAGGAGAAAAATCGTTTTCACTTCCGGATTTTAATTCAAATTTTCAAAATGGTCTTAATTTTTTTTACCGATGAGTTCTATATTGAGTTGCTAACCCCCCAAAAAAAAGTAAAATAACCTAGAGGCCTATTTCTTTTCATCTTAGTTTAAGTCTCTTTTTACTTAAGAAAGTTTGCCTTTTTCAAGCTCATCACCGGTTTTGACATTTGGCACCGATAGTGGCATTTTAATCTGAATCGCTGACGTCATTTCCTCTAAAAGGCGACAAATGAACGATTTTTTAGGATAAGATCCAAAAAAAAAAAAAAAAAAAAAAGACGTCACACAGGAAGTCATGCAAGAATCCTTCTAGTGGGTCGAGAGCAACACAAACCTCAAGCTGTTTAGTTAACCAGTTATTCACAGGACCATTAACAGTTATACCCTATGCAAGATGAGTCCATCTGCCCTTACGTATTTATTTTCACTACCTTAATCACAAAAATCACTGCAGAGTTTCCTTTCGCACCGTACTTTGGCCAAGTAATCATTGAGATATTTATTTAGAGCCTATGCATAACTAGGTTCCTTCATTTTTTTCGCATTGTTTGCTGTCCTATTTGAGTTAACTTCATTGATTTACGACAAAGTGGAAACAGAAACCCTGTTGGATTTGCAAATAGAATTTTCTTAATTATGTTAACAAAAATGCTTGGGCAAGTGTTCTGAACTGTAGCTTTAGGTATAGCAGCCACTGAGGAGCAGAAAGGCTAGACGATTACACGTCCTTGTCTGGAATATCACTAATGTTGGTATTAGTTTTGCAGGGATACAGGAAAGAAAGTAACCTGTCAGAGATACTGTTCTCCTTGTATATCTACTAATACAATCTGCTTTGGATAGGTTAGACTGCACAAAAGCACTGAAACTCATAGCAAAGTTCAAACGTTCTTAATAATTTAGAGAAAAAAAGGATTTCATAAAATGAGTCATGGGAATATGATATTCCATAAAGCAAAACAAAAATGCTATGGATATCTTCTATTGTTTTAATCCTTTGAAAATAGCGTGTGATTCCTAACCATTTTGCATAGATTTTTGAGGAAAATCAAGGCAATACATGTATAGTGGATGGTGTTTATGAGTATTTGGTTTGCTTTTTATGAATATGCAAACCAAACGAATGAGTCCATTTTCTTAAGTATCACCATTTGAGTTTAGTGGTTGTTAAATGGAACATATTTATCGTCACAAAGGAGTCAGTGATGCAATATAGTAATATCTAAAGGCAACAGCGATTAATTTCTAGGTTATCTCCTTCAAAACCTCTAAATTTACTTAAATGAAGTTTGCTGGGCTTTGAACAGCCAATATTAGTCTCAAATCAGTCAACAAAAACTTTTAAAACATTATGGATTTAGACTATAAAATGTACTTGAAAATTCATTGTATTTAATATAGTCCTGTTACTGAAACTATTAAGATCTTGAAATTTCGAGAGCCCTTGTGAAGGAATAACCAATCATGAGGCCTCCTTGCTAACATCGTGACTGGAGAAGCAGGCTAAATGTTCATGCTATACGAGCAACACGTGGGATAACGAGACATCTGCGTCTCCAGCATGACACAGTGACGCATCTGAGGCTAGACTTTCAGCTGTTGCCCTGAATTTAGAGGTTTAATGAAAACATAGTTTTCAATTTATATCAGTGAGCCAATATTATGTATCTTTATTCCTCTTTTGCACACAATTGTTTGACTCTTACGGCGTCACCAAAAATTAGCTGCGCTATTAATCAATTACTAGCTTCAAATGCTTTTATTAGTCGTACAACATAATTGTGAAACTTTAAATTTTGCAAATTTCGTTTGTTGTGATTCAAATCTCAACATCAAATAAGGAGAGTTTATTCATGTTGATCAGGCTAATTATTGTGTTCATGTTTATTCTGATTTAAACGATTCATATTCCACTTGGAGAGTAACGATTAATCATTATAGGCTTTCATAGATCTATAAGTCAATATTTAGATTACGAAAATGAATAAAAAATCTGAAAAGGGATCTCATAAAACTATGATAGTTTCGATTCTCAAATAGGAGAATACATTAAAAGTTTATAACTATTTCTATACTATACTGGCTGGAACCCATAAACCTTTAAAAAAAATCACGATCTATTTTCTAAAAATAGGCTCCTAACTTCATTTTTCATCCCTTGACCAGATTCTAGCGAGCCAATAATATATTCTCTGTCAAATAGCTTGGTATGGGAATTCAAAGAGGTGAAATATCTCAAAAACAAGTATCCTTCTGACAAGAAAAGAGAAAATGCCGACTCCCTCGAAATATATTTGAACTCGTTAATCCTTTAAAAATAGACTACTTTTAGGGCACCAAAAGCAAGAATTAGTTTTGCAATTGTCAAAGTCACAAATCTTGAGAGAACTTAGACATTCAAGAGTTGGAATTCTTAAGTCTTTATCTTCCTATTATCCATTTTTGTACCATTACTTCTTCGTAGTTAAATATTTTTGCAGATTTTAGTTTTCAATAGCTGTTATATCTAAAACATCCTATACGCCAAATACCATATATTTTTTTATTAATATTTTTAATTTTTCAAAGCAGCTGGGAAATTTGAGTTAACATAGCTATTAGTTTTTATTTTTTTATTTTCAATTTATAAATTTCAGTCACAGTCGAGTGAAGTCTTTGTCCAGTCAAGTGTTATCCGCGCTCCTTTTTTTTATAATCCCGAAATCCCTTCTTTGTAACCACAAATATATAAAGATTGTGTGCCATTAATATCTTAACTTATCTTTCTTTTTCTTCAATTTAAAAATGAATAACCTTTCCCATTAAAACTTGTATCCGCAAATATTTTTTTTATATCTTACACTTTTTGTTAAATTTCTTTTTTTTTCCAAAACTTTTTTTTTTAATATTCTAATGAGAATTATAAGAGTTCGCTTATTTATTTATTTATTTATTTTTTTTTTTTTGAAGAAAATAATTCCCATTGGTCTGGAAATAATTATATCGATTGTTAAACAATGCAGTAGAGAGGTATTTTACGTTGAAAAATATCGTACCACTATTACAATATTCTATAACAAAATATTTATCATTATCAAAATATTCATCAATGTTTTTCTTGGAATGCTTTAATATAAAGAAATTATTACAAATGTGACATTTGATTAGACGAAGGTTCTTGTCCTTATATAATATTAATCCTTCAAGAAACAATATGAAGATATAGATGAAACCACTGCGCATATATCGGTTTTGAAAACAAGCTGTGAGATAATTTTTGCTTTGTTCCTCGTTTCAAAGCTGCAAATACTTAGTAAGAATTTTCAGAAAGTCAGTTTAACATAAAGAAACATAATTATTCACCTTTTATCATTTCTAATCACTGTCAATTAAACATTGGTAAGTAGCTCTATAGATTAAACGCTTTTTTATACAGTAGAGAAATTCTTTTTGAAGCATGAACATTTAATGACTGTAACAGTACATGACTTTTTTTTTTTTTTTAATACTTTACTTAAATCGATAGCAGTTTTATTGTGCATAAAACAAGATTTTAGTTCATTGTTTGAAGAGCGATTTTCCTCCAATCATGAGTGAAGATCGTGTATATGTTCACCAAAAATACGTTTATTGAGGTGCTGGTAAGATTTCCTGCGTCTTCTATTTCTTATTTCCATTTGGTTGATAATCAAGCTTTTAGAGACACTTATTATGTTATAAAATAGTCAATTGCCCGTAAAGACAAGACTTATGAGAATCACGTTACAAAAATACATTCCAAGACTCTCAGCACCGTATAATTCATTCACCAATCAACCAGTGTCGCACTCATATAAAAAAAAAATTCACTCCTTTTTAGGTTTAGTGCTTTTTTTTTTTTTAAATAATTTTGGCTCATACAAGTGCCAAAGGTTAGCAGCCACCCGGAAATCTTACACCTATATAAAGCAGGGCAAAAGTACAAAATCAAATCGATGTAGACCACAAAAAAGGAACTCACAGAATCACCGACAGGCACTTCGGGATGATCCGGGTATCTTCGTAATTTTCCGGTGAAGCCATAATTGTTTTGTTTAAAGAAGGTGAAAACTTTATTTATCCTATGTTGAAAACAATAGTGTTTTGGTGGAAAATATTCAAAATTATTGTATAGAAAGTTTCCTAAAAATTGATAATTATTTATTTATAATAATTGCCTATTTTTGAAAGTTTACATTTTTTAAAGGTACATAAGATCATTGTGGGTTTATATAAGTATTGGGGAGTGTTGGTTTTATTTTGTTTGGTTTTTCCTGTTTCGAAAATTTTTCGAGGTGCTGAACAGATTTTCTTTTCCTATAATAAAAGTTTTATACTTCTTTCTCATGCCTTAGAAGTTAGAAAAGGTTTAGAGTCAAATTATATAAACACAATTCAATTGGTAAAATATTATGTGATTTAAAAAAGGTGAAGGTTTGTCTGCGCTTCAGTTAACAATACTTTACGACCAATGACTTTAAAATTCCAATATATCTAAAATCAGGTGATTAATCTGTTATAGTCTAGATGTACGATATTGCGCCGCTAATGCATCGGATAGGCAAAGCATTGATCAGGCTGGCTTCACATCACAATATTAAGCATATACTTTGTAAATCTCTAGATCTAGATCTAGCACTAGCAGTTTCAAGTAAACGGACCAATAATCATTGCTTCGGACGTTTTAATCAGTCGCACTAGATCGAGATCTAGATATCTCAATAGGATTAGGTGCTCGGTCTAGATCCGTATGGAAAGGACGGATATCTGATGCATCCTTTTTTATTTCGAAACACTGCATTTAAATACACTTACGGAGTAATTCTGTGTATCTCTCATATTATTTAAGTGATTTTTTAAAATTATGATATTGAAAGATGGTAGTTTGGGTAAGACCTCAGTCTATAGCGGAAGGCGATGATTTCAGGTCGTAATTTAGGTCAAACTGTCATAGTTTCTCCATTTATTTTTTTTATATTGAGAAACCTGAAAAAAATGTCGGCTTAAATCTCAGTAGAAAATTAGCCAAGCAAGATGTAATTTTTATATATAGGCCAGGAAAAATGAGTAGGGTGCCCCTTTTTATGCTTGTTGGCATGGAAAAGAAGTTTGATGTGAACAAAAACGTATCTGTCGGACGACCTTAGAGACCGTACAAACGAAAAGTCAGAGAAAAAATGTTTTTGGTCAGTTGGTATATCTGCGTGTCTTCATTAACCGGTGATGTATTTTCTTGTTTTGATACTCAGTGCTCTTTTTCGCAGTTGCTGAACTAGATTTTTAAAAAAAATCCTTATTCACAATACCTTAAGTAAAATTGAGACTTAGAGGTGATAAAACAGTTTTAAAATATTCTTTCAGCTTATTAAAAATGAATTAAAAAGATACAGTAAAAATACAAAAGCGAAAAATCATTGTTATCCCGCAATTTATTGAAAAGGATATTTTTTCATTTACTCCTTTCTCAAAAATGTTAATTGAATAACTGGATGAAAAATACACAAAATGCTTATTTTTATCTCAGGTTAATCTTTGATTAGTTTCGTTTTGAGCAAATATACCTTCTTCAAACATTTCTCGTGATTTCTATATGGGCTTGCCACTTGATTATGTCCTTATTTAGCACCGCTATCTAGATCGCCGAGATCATCTTCAAATTGCTGCTCGTACTGGCAAATGTACGATTTCTTAGGTTCAGATCCAACAACAGCAGAAAAATAGTCATCATTACACAGGAAGTCGTGCCAGAACCCATCAATTGGGTCAAGGGCAACACAATCTTCTAACTGTTTGATAAGCCAGTTATTTGTAGGACCATTGCCCTTGGCAAAATGAGTCCATGCAACTTCACTCCCATCTGCCCACTTAAATTTATCTTCGTTCCCTATATCAGTTAACCCTATCCAGAGCTCCTCAATGACACCGTAGTGATTATATGATTTGTCGGTCAAGTATTTATTGAGTTCTAAGTTTTTAGGCATAGCTAGGGTCCCTCCATCTTGTTTGCAATCTTCGCTAGCCTCTTGGAATGTCCTTCTGTAATTTACAACAAAATGAAAACAGACGTCACCACGAACTTGCAGATAGAAGTTGTTAACTCTGTCTACCAAAGGACTTGGGCAGGTGTCTTGAACAGAAGCTTTAGTTGCGACAGTCACTGAGGAGTAAAGAAAGCTAGACGATTGGAATATCACAAATGGTGTTTTTAGCTTACGGAGAGGAAATTATTAGAGAAGGCGATTTCAGGGTTGAATGTATAATCAACCAAAAGCTCTTTTTTAAATTACTTCAAATTAAAAAAGACTCCACGTCCATGTATTCTCAGAACCAAATTTATATAGTTTAACGCCCCTTTTTTCACAGTATAGGTTATGAAAGTCAATCAGTACTATAAAGAATAATTTTAAAAGCTGTACAAAATCCGTGTCGTTACCTGAAATTTAAAATAAATGCAATGCATGTATGGTGCATATAGTTTTTTTTTTAATTTTGGTTTTACGATAATGTAAATAAAGTAACAGAGGCATTTTTTGCGAGCACTACCTTCTGATATTAGCAGCTTTTAAATGGCAGTACATGTGATTTCAATAACACAACATTACAATATTGTTTGAGAACCAAAAATACCCGTGCTTTGTCATGAACAAATTTTGACAAATTGTGCTGTAAAACATCAATTGTGTGACTGACTGACAGTGGGACACTCTCGTTGAACCGCTTGTTCCAGGTTTGTTACTTTAAGTGGTTATCATATTAAATTTGATCTCATTTAGGAGTATTTTACAAATGATATAAAAAAGCTGTAAGAACAAGATTTTTGAACGGACACTTACCAACAGCGACAAGAAGGCATAACGAGATTGCAGGAGACATCTTGTTACTGCATTGAAGAATGCGAACTTGTTCAGTAACCCTGCATGCAGTGGCTTTGAAAAAAGTATTACTTTTATCTTTATCCTGTGTTTCAGAATTTCAAGATTAGATAAAGATTAACAAAAAATTTAAACTTCTCATCAGCGAAGTTGCGAGAAATAAAACATCTGTGTTCCCCTCAGGTAAAGTAAGAAAAAAGGTGGTTTTTTCCTTTGTAAGTAGACGATATCCCTTATAAACTGCTGCTAGAGTTACCTTCCTTGAACTCCTGACAAACACAGCAATGGCCTAAGCTCAAGAATTAGTTTTTAATGCAGAAGTAGGCTACTTCTCGTAGACAGAAAATAGTAAATTGTGTATCTTGACTTTGAGAATTATTAATTTATGTAGGTTAAATCTAGACATTATAAAGGAAAGAACATGTAAAAAAATTATTAAAAGAAAACAAAAACAGTGCAATACAAGAAACGCGTTTGTGGCGCTCCGTGACAACAGTGAAATTGAGGAGTAATCGCATGCTGAGATTTCTTGACTGTAGTCGGTAAATTTTCTCTCTCTCTCTCTCTCTCTCTCTCTCTCTCTCTCTCTCTCTCTCTCTCTCTCCCCCTCTCTCTCTTTCTCATTTACTCTCTCTCTTCCTCTCGTTCTCCTTTTCTCTCTATCTTTCTCCCAATCTCTTTTTTCTATCTCTTTTCTTTCTTCTCTTACTTTTTTTCTCTTTCTCTCCCTATTATTAACCTCCTCTCTCTCTTTCTCTCGCTATTTTCTACCTCCTCTCTCTTTTTCGCTCTCTACTCTCTTTCTTCCTCTCTGTCTCTCTCTTCTGCTTTTCTCCCTCTCTCACATTCTCTTTTTCTTTCTCTCTCCTCTCTGTTCCTTTCTCTCATCCCTCTCTCTTTCTCTCTTTCTTTCTCTATGCGTGTATCTTCCTCAAGTGAAAGGGAATTTGGATAATTAAATGTACAAAGTGTCATGAATTTCAGTTTATAGATGATATCGATCATTTCTGTGAAATATCATCAGTACCTTGAGGCTTTTGCAAAACAATATTACTACATGAGGACAAGAAGTGAGAGAGAGAGAGAGAGAGAGAGAGAGAGAGGGGGGGGGAGGAATGAGAGAGAGAGAGAGAGGGGAGAGGAGAGAGGAATGAGAGAGGCACACCGACAGAAAGACATACACCGGATCTTATAAACAAGGGTGATTTTGTGGCTACAATGAGGCTAAATTAACTTGTTATGTTGCTTGAGCTAAATGGGGCACTTCCAGTCTCTTCTTTCTGTAACTTCGTTGCTTATAAATTATTCTAACAAGTTGGAAACCCTATTCTACGAATGGGACCATGATGTCAATTTTCCGGAGCTGGGGTATGTCTGTGTATTTAATAGGCTTAATTATTAATCGTCTTGATATCTATCCTTTTACTTAAATCATCCAGATATATGCCTCCACCTACCCATATTTACCTAGATTCTAGATAGGTTGATAATTCTTATTCGAAACACAAAATTTAGAAGGTTTTAAGTTCTTTTGAAATAAAGGAAATCGACTAATCATTTTATTATACTTTCCCAATATGTTTTTGAATCATTTTAAACATTTTGCGTACTTTCAGTTTCATTCCAGCCATCTCTGCACAGCTGCACTTACAGGAAATAGTTCGCACATTCGTTTTTTTTTTTCTTCTAAGAGAATAGTAATCACATTTTTGCCTAAAATTTTCGTCAAGTACTATTTGATGAACATTAATATTACCACTCCAATATTCAGAGCAATTTACAAC
The DNA here is from genome assembly GCA_033675545.1 of Elysia crispata. Classification (NCBI taxonomy): domain Eukaryota; kingdom Metazoa; phylum Mollusca; class Gastropoda; family Plakobranchidae; genus Elysia; species Elysia crispata. The sequence continues at coordinate 938,210 of JAWDGP010001550.1, forward strand.
TTTATGCCAAGTTGGACGTTTCTAGGTGGACTAGAAATGCTAGGTTATATAGTCCTTATTTTTCGCCTAGCTCCATTGACAATCTTCTGCGTACCCATAAATTATTAGAACATGACTTGGGAACATATTTTATCTAGTGTTTTCGTGAGATATACAGTGACATAGATCTCGATCTAGGCCACATCCTTACAACTGTGAGTCTTGCAAAGAATTATATAGAAATTTACATCTAGACAAGGATTTGAGTGTAATATATATTTAGGACGCATATTCGACTTTGCAAGTGAAAATATGCAAGCAAAATTCAGCATCTGTTGTCCGTTTTTAGTGTAGAAGTAATTTCAAAAACGATGAACTAGGCCTATGTATCCCTTTAACCTTTGGTTTAAATTTCCCTCTTTTTGTGCCTCTCACTTTCTCCATTTATAAAAATAACACTCTGGTCTGATTTTGTTTGTAGTTGCACCTACTGATTTTCTAAGACTTTTGAAGGAGTGTTACCACTACTAACTAAGATACGCTCAATCACCAGGTTCCCGGTTCAACTCTCTACAAACTGAACCAATTTTATTTGGTCGCTCTTGTGTAGATGATAGAGCATTAAATTTGTGAATATCACATATTATCAATAGGTTGCGATTTCTGCTGGATTATGAATTTACATCCATCTCTATAACTATTTGGTATAAGTTTGATTGCCGATACAGGCTAACTTTCATTTTTGTATAATATATATATACATAAAAATATAAAAAATATAGTTCAACAAAGGTTTTATGCTTTTGAATATGTACACTGGAGCTTTGAAAATGGGAAGAATGCCTCAAAATACTTTGAATACCCCAAGGGTAAATATAGGAACAATTCAACATGGAAACATGAATCTTAGACTCATATCATGGTTTGTTTAATTTTTTTGGCAAAAGAAAGGTAAAAATACAGAAAATCAATAACGATTCTTTTCAATAATTTCATCTTACAGCATTTTTATTTGCAGGTTAAAAGAAAATTAAAAGATAAAAATAAGCCACCAAATCGTTGGTGTAGGATAATCCAAGGGAGCTAAAAGTCTTCAGAAATGAACTAAACTCATATCAAATGTTTCATGTGTAAACAACAGACACTCTTACAGGAATAAACCATACCGAGTCTGCCTGTTATCTTTTTTGTCATTGTGTGAGATTCTAATCCGTGCTCTCACCACTTAAGCTTAATGATCTACTGATGATGCGGCAACTAAAGAGCCTCTGCATCTTCTTTCAGCTCTAAGTGCATCAAGAAAAACTCCCAACTTCCTCTGTTAGTGGTTATAAAGCTTTTGATCTTATATTGCCACGAACAGAAAATTTGCTGAGAACATCATAAGGTAACGATCCCACAAATTCTCTGCCACAATGCTTAAGTGGTTTTATTTTGGTTTGATTCCCAGTTTTCTCAAATCTAGCATTTTTCTGATCTGTAGCTGTGCTTTTATTCAAATCTGCCTTCACATTGGTCTATTAATTCAGCCGTGATAATCTGTCGCGAGAAAGTTGAATATATCTTAACACCTGCTCAAAGTTTAGGGTGCCCCATTCCGGAAGATTTGCTGCATCTCCAGTTGTCCTAACCATCCAGCAAACCTTTCCTTTGGTTTGCAGTTGCTCTGACTAAAATTTATGATTTGATGCCTTCTTCTGAGACAGATCCTAGTGGATTTTCCCACGTGCTTTTCTTTTGCTGTGATTTGGTACAAGAAAGTTTGACCTTGAAGTACTCTGTTGAGCCACCAGTTTGTATGGTCTAACGTTTTAGCACTGAGGACGCAGCTTTCAGTCTCCCTTGGCGTAGAGGGTATGGAGTGTCTTCCTTCTTTCTCTGCTATGCTAAACGTTCATGCACTCACTAGGTTAGGAAACTGATCATTAACAGATATCAGATGTCACTCTTTGTTAGGAATCTATTTGTTTTAAAGTAGAATCCTATTAGTTACACTGTCCTTTCTATCTTATGGCCATTATTTGCTTCTTTATAATGCTGTAACTCATCAATTATCATGCCTTTTCCTTCCCTTTTTTCTGCGTGTTTGAACACCACTATGTTCCTTCTGGTAACTCTGAGCAGGACATGGATGCAACCACACTAGCATATGAAAAATAATATCTTCACCAGGGCAAGGTCAATTAGGTCGTTAGACTATTGAGTGATAAAAGTCTAAGTTAATGCTCTTTATAATTCTGCCCTATCACCATTCCAGGGGGCTGCCTCCTCCAGATTTAATTTAGTAATAGTAGTAGTAGTAGTAGTAGTAGTAGTAGTAGTAGTAGTAGTAGTAGTAGTAGTAGTAGTAGTAGTAGTAGTAGTGGTGGTAGTAGTGGTAGTAGTGGTAGTAGTAGTAGTAGTAGTAGTAGTAGTAGTAGTAGTAGTAGTAGTAGTAGTAGTAGTAGTAGTAGTAGTAGTAGTAGTAGTAGTAGTAAATGTTGAAGACAAATTTAGTCAAGCCCAAAATAGATGAGTGGCTAAAGCTAAAATAATGAAGAATACTGCCATGCACAGATTCTTTTGAAACTTAGTTTACTTTAATGACTATTTGTATTAGAATTAAATTTTTTCTATTTGGCCGTAAAGTTGGTACGTGATAAACGCTTTATGCATGAGTTGTCTAAAGATGACAACGTTATGTTCAGATATTCGAATAAGCGCATGGTCATTCAGATCTCTCTTGTCGAAAATCTCATAGTTTGTTTGATTCTTAAAGTATACTGCGTTATTAACTCATGAAGAGCTTGAATCATCTTATATATATATATGTAATTCCACATTTTTCAATTTGGTTAATTTAAAACATATTTCTGTTCTGAAGGGCTTAACTGAAATTAGGCAGAGTATGCCAAAGAAAAATTAAAGCGAAAGTAAGTCTAGCACAAATTTCATAGATTTTCTTTGGAGGCTCTTTAAAGATCATTGGAAGTCCTTCCACAAATCACTCTCAAGAGAGTCATTTGAGATCCAGTCTTGAAAATGTTTCCAACTACTGTCGAGACTGTGACTTTCCGCAAAACTACTCCAGTCTAGATCACTGTTGTCTGCGCATTTGAACTAAGTCTTGTTTTCACCTCTTTTGTATCTCACGCTAACCCAAACTTCGTCAACAATTCCATAGTGGCTCGATAGCTGTTCAGCCAAGAAAACGCCACGGTTCCTACGTCTCTATGACAGTCATGACTTGCATCCCTTTATGTATCCCTAATAACGACCGCAAAATAAAAACAAGATCAATTGTCAACTTGCAGATAAAAGAAGTTTACCCTTTTTGACTGCACAGGAGGACATATTTTATACCTTCCTTTTTAAATCTCACTGCTCTGTCTGCATGCGATAGTTTATCTGTTCCTTTCTTTAGGCCAATAATACTGTGTTTGTTATCGCCGTTAGTCTTTCTAAAATACTTTTTTTTATGGTTAGTAAAGTTGGTTGGAAATCCACCAAAATACATTGTATTTGAAGACTAATTTTTTCGTACCAAGTGTTCTAACTTATACGTCGTTTTGTTAACACAGAGTATATTTTGGTATACCTTTCTTTTCATACTAATAACTGCGCTTGATTACTTCTTGCTTAAAAGATTATGATTTCATTATCTTCATTATTCCTATTTATATATTGTATTTTACAGTAAAATGTATTGGTTTTTCTCTCAGTAATTGTCTCCTTTGTCCTGTAGCCAATTTTTTATGCAGTCATTCCTTACGGGTTGGCCTCTACATTTGTTTTGTGTTCATGGTATATAATCGGTAAATAACAGGAAAATGCCTATTCGCAGTGTTTTGATATAAAGGAAGTCAAAGTAACGACGAAAGGAAAATGAATAAAATTACTTAGCAACTTGTAAAACTTAAAAATATAAGGCCAAACGAAGTTTAATTAAGGCTCTAGGCTTATGAAGTATCCTTTGAAGTTTGATCATACAAAAATTTTTAAAGAACAAGGGCTGCAGGCAATGAAATAATAATAATAAAAAAAGAATAAAAACTGTTTTCCCTTCGAATGAAACTCAGATGTACCATAAATCTAAAAGACTATTTTTTAATCAACGATTTGTTGAAATATTAATATTAGGTATCAGTATTAGCGTAAGGGAAAAAAGAAGCTTTCGCAGATGTTACCTTTTTGGCTTACCTTTTTGGCCTGTTAGATTAAGACTACTATAAATTATTGAGAGCTTGAAGAAGGGCAACCAATTAGATCAAAGAACCGTGTGATGCTATAAAATCTTGAATCTGCCCGTTTTGCAATTTTATCATAGCGCTCTCATATGCACTTTAGATCTTTGGCATGGTAATAAAAAGAGGTACTTTCTTTTTCACTGCCATCTTGCGGTGTCTCCCTCATATCAAGCAGGCTGATATCTCTGGCAACCCTGGAATGTTATTTTTTTGTTCATATTCAACAAATGATTTGGATTCTGCTCACTAATTGATAACTCATTGACAAAATCTGTTAATCCGTAGCAATTCTTTTCAAAATAGTAAATCCTTTTTTTTAATATATGCGCAAATGAGATAAAACTTACATTGGGAACTAATGTATTAAATCACGCATTAATGAAAAAAAAAATCATAATGGAAACATTGCAGCCTGTGCAATTAAAACAGTTAAAAAAGCGTTAATAAATTCCAGTGAAAGGCATTGAGAAAGAAGCTCACCATCTTATGTTTGTGGCACATGAAATAAACACATCGATGTCTTTAGCATTTTTGAAGAAATATTGTGAAAATAAGACGGTCGATACTATTTTTCCTCAAAGTACATTCGTACCTTGAGAGTTGATGTAGCGCAAATTGAAAAATGTAAACAATGCAACTCGGTAATTTATATAAAAAAGATAAAAATAAATAAATATAAACATTTAAAGGTGACGTCTTATTATTCCGTTTTGTTGCATCAGAAGTATTACTTCTTGGGATGACCTTGGAAAATATTTTGCATAAAAAATATCTACGATGCGTATTTATATCTCAGTAAACAAAATATTCCACCATAATGCGTAACAAGGAATTTTCGTAGCTTGCTTGAAAAACCAGTTATAAAAAAAATTGTAAAACTTTCATTTCGCACCGGAGTTCTTGATTTCCATAAGAATAATAATTTTAGCACTATCACGATAAAGATCAATGCTAACAAAAAAATAATAAAGAATCAGAAATGGCTATAGAAGTTTCTCTAAATGCACGATCAGATGGGACTCGGCGAATATTACGTTAGACATCGTAATAGCAACAGCGTCAAAGAAATTGCCTCGCCTCTGAACTGTCTACTTTCAGTGCTTGAAAGATGCACATAGGGATATTTTATTCTTTTCTTTAAAAAACATACATTGATAAAATTTTACACACGCAATATAGTTAAGCAATATTCATACAAAAACACAGTCTTTGAAGATTTATGACTTCCAAGCATATACTTTTCATTTTCATACATATGCTTTAACTTTTGCCCTTCGCTTGATTAGTTTTTGCTATTCATAATAAGAAGTTGAAGTTCTAATTTTTAGCGGCAATTGCGCGACTGGTGCAACTGGGCTGTTACATTAAAGTTGCTACCATGGAATCTATAGCACGGGGCTTGGAGAATAAATAGCTAGCTCAACATCTACCTTTTTAGGGAAGGAAGGTAATTGAAAGAAATCACTTGTATTATCTGATTAGGAAGAGTTAATGTAACAGTAACGCCTCTGAGTATAAAGAAACTTTATAGTGCATGCGTACTTCAAGATTAGTGTTCCAGTTTCATTGTTGATTGTGATGGTATTGAAAATGATAAATGTAGAGCCATAATTGGTTTTTCATAAAAATGGTATTAATAAACAAAATAAAAAGCCAAACCTTCTTGAATAACCTTATATATTTACTGTTAACAAGAACATCCTGCAGCAGAAATTAATTTTTGTGGACACATGCATCACAATCACAAAAAAAATTGGCCGTGTAACGCAATGAATTTAATTTTCATCACATGGTGCATATGTATCGGACTTTTCTTATAGCTTGACGCATTACTTATCTGATGCTTACGTCTTTGAAGAATGATAAAATCTTAGTTTACTAGTTCACACCTGTGTTGGTTGCTTGAATTCTCAAACAGAGCCCAGTTTACAAGAATTATTATTTTATCATGTTAAGATAATAAAAAAACCTTGGCTGGAAGGCATTGAAAACTTTCTCATTATCAAATGCGACACTCCGATGATTGTGGGATAAATCTTGCTTCTAACAGCTGCGAAAAAATTAACTTTTCTTAACTGCTCTGTCTACCTGGGATGCTGGAGAGAGGCACCAGGGGATATTTATCCTTTTCTTCTACTTAATTGCCTTTATAAGATTTTACACAAGTATAATTGTGTTTTTTAAATAGCGTGGGATTTTCTGAAATGCTTGATATTTAGGGCCTATTAAATTTGTACCGTTTAAAAAACAAAACAAAAAACAACATAAACGGTTGAAGATGTATATTTTGCAAGCACATATTAGATCTTTTTTGTTCTATTTAGAAAGAATATGTTTTTGTACATCTTCTATTCATAACCCTTATTGCGCATGCTTATTTCTTGCTTAAGGTAGTATAAAGTTAAAATCCTATTTTTGATCTGAATTTCATACAGATGATTATTCACTTTTGTCTTCTTACTGTCTTCCATGCTCCTATGACGAATTACGCGTGGCCCTCTACGCACTGTTCCTTTTTTACATTAAAAGGCGGGCGATTTCTCCATCAAAAGCCTGATCAGAATGTTTCAATATGGGTCAAATCAGATGACGAAGCAAGAAAATCAGTCAAATGCGTCACATAGACGTCAACTGAACACGAAATTTATTTTGGGGTAGATCCCTAGAAGTATCTTTTAAGATCTAGTCACATTAAAAAAAAAAGATTAATGGTCTTCGGGCATTCAAAGGTGATAAAAGAAAATACACAATGGCATTAACACAAGCAATAAAAACCGAAATGTTTTGATTTTTCCCAGAAAATTACTTATCAGCAGTAAGAAAGGATTACTTAAGGGGAAAAAATTCCACTCCTGGCTGTCTTCAACATGCTGATTAGACGGAACAGTTTAGCAGGAAGATGTATCCCAGATTCTACTCGGTGTGTCATCTGATTGTGCTTGATGAGAAATTCCTATAGCTGTATCGATTGGCTCACTGCCTTCATTGTAAACACATTTCTATATGTATGAAAAGGTGCTAAAAATAAAGTTTCTTGTTTAAAAAAAATGAGCTTCTGTGTGAAAATATAGCTTCCTGCACATGTGCGAGTCGACGGTTTCTACATTTTTAAAGACGAAAAAAAAAAAAAAAAAAGGATCACTAATGCGTCAAGCTACAAAATAGACAACTGCTTGTATACCACATTGCAAGCGTGTGTCGAAAGGCACCCTAATTGTGTTGCTCAGCTAGCCAAGTCTTAGTGTTTACTAAGATGCCTCTGCGTTCGCTCACCAATATTATTTTGTAAAAATATATATAATTATATATACATTTGTGGGCCGTATATGAAATATTGCGTTTACCATATACTTTAACAATGAAACTTGAACCTTAACATTATAATTTCAATACACTCTTAAAAGCTTTCTATCGACAGACTTACTGTCTCAATAACTCTTTTTTTCTGTAATTAGTTTTTAATATCCATTGCTTTCAAAGGCAGGTAATGAAAATTCAATAACCCCTTGACAATAGAGTAGATTTTTTTTTTCAACCCAGCTATAAAGCAAGTGTGGCATATCTCTTGCAGTTGAGGGGCACATAGAATTATTAAATTGGAACACTCTGAGCTTGTCAGGTAAATTGTAAGTGAATTGAATGGATTAAAAGAATTCAAAAGAAATGTTTTGTTTTTTTTTTATCTGTTGGTTTATTATAAAAAAAACATCTTTTTAAAGACTAAATCGTATTGTTTTATTGTCATGAAATAATTGACTCCATTACCAGTAAGTTAAATGTGTATTTTAGCTAAGTTTGTTTTTGTTTCGTGAAAACATTTCTCCATAAGATAATTCACTTATCGTCTGAACATTGTTTGGCATCATTACCAGTATCGATACGGCTAACAATATCGAAATCGGAGTCAGTATCAGCCCCGCTGTCAGTTTCGAAATAACAACTGTCATTGGTATCTTAATCGGAATCGACGTTGTCATGGGCAACGCTGACGTTATGTCCTACAAATACAGACTGATATTGACAAATGAACTGTTTTTTAGGTTCAGTTCCAAAGACAGCAGCTAATAAGTCAATACACGGAAAGTCATGCCAGAATCCATCAAATGGGTTGATAGCAACACAGTCCTGTATATGTCGGATAATCCAATTGCTTGTGGGACCATAACCCTTGGCAAAATGAGTCCAGGTTACTTCGTTACCATCCGCCCACTCAAATTTACTCTCTGATTTAATATCATTTAACCCTATCCAGAGTTCCTCTACGACACCGTAGTGATTTAATGCTTTTCGAGCCAAGTGATTATTGAGAGCTAAGTTTTTAGGCATAGCCAGGGTCCCTCCATCTTTTTTGCATGCTTTATCGGCCTCCACGAATGTCGTTCTGTGATTCACAACAAAAAGGAAACAAAAGCCATCGTGAACTTGAAAATAGAAGTGGTTAAATTTTTCCAACAGTTTTCCCGGACAGGAATTCTGAACAGTAGCTTCAGGTGCGGTGGTCACTGAGGAACAGAAAGACTCAACAAATAGATCATGTCATTGATAAGGATATAAAAAAATAACCATGGCATGAGTTTTACAGAGATATTCTAAAGAGAATCCATTACAGAATGCATTTTCTAAAGATTCTACGTGGGTCCCCTGAATTTCTTTAATCGGTTGAAAAAGGTCTTTGCTTCTGACATACGGCAGCATTTTTTTTTACCTTGTCACACATTGTGTACAGATTCCAACATTACACAAAATAAAAAACTTGAGCACAAAAAGGTTGCATTAATTCCTACGTACATTCTATAAGAAGAGAATAACAGTTAATATTTCCTGGTTTGTTACAAGGAGAAAAGTAGAAGAAAAAAAAACTGATCGGGCGATTGTGGGCTGATTCAATAATATTGCAGTTAAAAACATTTTGAAGAAACACGAGCTGAGCGGAAATGTCATCCTCTATCATCAAACATACCAGTCTCTACCAAAGTAAAGAACTGAATGAAATTTCTTTTCGTGTTTTACTATTGGAATGCCAGACTGCTAAAAAGAATATATAAAATCTCATCTAAACGTTATCCTTTCGTACTATAACTTCGCTGCATAAGAAGACTTTCATTTGTGGCTTGTTTATAGACTTATTATTCAATGCATTCATAATTTAGAAAAAAAAATTGCTTTTAGACGTCTGTTACAAATAACATGGCAAAACAAGTATTAGCATTGCTGACTGCTTTTAAATGAAAACTTACCAACAGCGACGAAGAGGCATATTAAGAAGGAAAATGAATGAAACATCTTTGTACTGGCAATGGCGAACCTATTAAAATCGCCTTCTTTGTGTCGACTTGCAGAGAAGAAAAAGGTATGGGTTTTATCTTTTTTTTTTTTTTTTCTATTTTTCAGCCTTTATAGATAAGAAAGAGATCAACGCGAGACTTCAATTTTCCCATAGATGAAGTTGCGAAAAGTAAGGCAACCGTGTCTCTCTCAGGTAAACTAACATTAGGAAGAGAAAATTTTTAATCAATGTAAATTATTTTAGTATTTAATAATGTTATATAGAGTAGATTTATAAGTGAGATAGACTGAGAAATAAATATAAAGAAAGAGCTAACACAAATCTGAAAAAAATGGAGAGCAGAAGAGGCTGAAAAAATACAATTAACACAGAACGAGGTACTATGTAATCTAAAGAAAATGAAAGTAGGGAAAGCCCCTGGCCCCTATACTGCACTTCCCAGTATGTTAAAGAACTGCGCGAACCAATTATGTAAGATTTTTCGTGATATTTTTAATTTGTCACTGAAAAAGGGTAAAGTGCCAAATGTTTGGAAAAAGTCAAGTATCTTACCTGTTTCTAACAAACAGAACCTTTTAAACATGAATGATATACGACCTAAAGCACTTACATCGTGCTTAATGAAAGTTTTTGAAAAGTCTTTGTTGGTCCACACAAATGAAATAGTTTCTGATTTTGTAGATCCTTATCAATTTGCATAGAAATCTAACAGATCCACTGACGATGCAACTGTCCATGTTCTAAACAATATTTATGCTCATTTAGATCTACAGAGAAAGAATAAGGTTAATGTTCTTTGACTTTTCAAGAGCTTTTATTACCATTCAACCCCATCTTTTATGTGATAAACTGCTAAATATGAACATCTGTCCATCACTCATCACCTGGATCAAGTGAACGTTGATTGCATAAACTACATCCAAGAAGTAAAATCTTTTGTTGACTGGTGCAACGTTAATCATCTAGTTCTCAATGTCAGCAAGACTAAGGAAATGATGCAACCTGACATGACTATTATAAAAGATAAAGAGGTAGAGAGAGTAGACACATTCAAATATCTTGGTGTAACGCTAGACTACAAACTGTCGTGGAAAAAAAACACGGAGGCCGTGGTAAAGAAAACAAAACCCCGAATATACTGTTTGAGAAAACTTCGCTCATTCAATGTTAATAGAAACTTGCTTCATTTGTTCTACTCATCTATAGTAAGCAGCACGATGACTTTTGGTCTGTTATACTGGGGAGGCAACCTCTTAAGGCAAGATAGAGAGCGAATAGAAAAACTGATCAAAACAGCGGGTGAGGTTGTAGGCAAAAACCAAGAGGATATCATGATACAACGTGAACGGCGCATTTTAAACAAAATGAAATTAATTCTTAAAGACAAGACACGCCCAGTCAATATGTTATATGGAAAACAATTGTCTGAGCATAGTGACCGGTACAGAGTCCCAAACACACGGACAGACACCTAAACTCATTCTTTCCTAACTCTATTGTCTTATATAATTAGGAGGTTAAAAGGCTAACTAAATCATAATTATACTGGTGCAATTACCTTTATTTTCCAGTCTGGTGTTATAATTCTAGAAATACCAAAATGATACGCTCCCCCTTTTTTTTTATTTACATGTTTTTAGCACTTTTTTAATACCTACTTACATGAATTTTTATCTCCATAAATTTATGTTACCTGTAAACTATGATACTAGAAAAAGTATATAACTATTTTTTTTGTCCTGAGAGCATGTCATTTTAAATTTCGCTTTGTGTTATCTTATTTTATCTAATCTTAAATTATTTGATTATGTTTATCATTTATGTAAAGGTACCAGGAGCAAAAGGCCAAACTCTCTCTCTCTCTCTCTCTCTCTCTCTCTCTCTCTCTCTCTCTCTCTCTCTCTCTCTCTCTCTCTCTCTCTCTCTCTCTCTCTCTCTCTGTCTCCTTCTCCCTCTATTAATTTTTATTTTTAAAGAGACCTATTATACTCGATTTTTATTTCATCGATCAATGTCAAAAGATGAACGCTTATCTTTCCTAATTTCTTAACAAACTCTTTAAAAAGTTATAGGAGAGACATTTTATATGAATTGTTAGACTGTGCTCAAATACCATTTAAAGGGTTTGCATAGGTATACGAAATTCTTCATATTTTTTTCACTGGTAGACGTTGATAAGATGTTCATTTGTATTGGTGCCTTATCATTTCACTGATGGTGTGTATCTTTGTAAAGGGAACAGACCACGCAATACTATAGTAATTCGAAATAAATCACATAATTTTTTTTTCACCCAATATAGAACTACAATAATAAAAGGATAGATAAAGACGCTTTTAAGGCAAGACAACATGGAAAAGAGAAAAAAAATCGGGAAAACTTTCACGAAAGAGCAGATGTGTCCTTATGGCTACCGCTGAAAAATCAAGTATTCAATTTTAATTAAGCTGTATTGAAGTCCTTATACAACTATTACGACTATATTAGTAAGAGGTGTTTTGACATTCCTTTCGAATATAACTATTTTAACTTTTCAACTGCAGTATCCATGAATCTGTTCAAGTTGAATCAACCTAAAGCGCCATTTGTAATTAAGTATTTTGATGGATTAGGATTTCTCCTTATCTCCAGGAAGAAGACATAAATTTTTAAATAATTAGAATTAATGTATATAAGTAACAGTGGCTGGACATAAAGGTGTACAGGTTCACTTAATCGAAATTTAAACATTTTCTAAAGTAGTAACTACGGGACATAAGTTTAGTCATGGATTTAGAATGTTAAGGAACGCTGTTGTCTGGCTCTTTATGATATCTTACATCAACGGATTCTTCTTCATGGTGATTGCAGTTAAAGAAATGGTTTTGAGCTCTTGGCCTCTGGGGTTTGCCGTGTATTCTTCAACCCCTTCGTTGAGAGAGTTCAGTAAGTTGTGATGTTGCGCAGCCGATTTCTCCCCTCTTATTTCTTCGAAGCTGGTGAATTGTGGATCTTGACTTCCTCTGTCGATCTACATCATTAGTCTAGGCTGCTTAAAACTGGCGGCTTTCATTAAGTCTCTACCCAACCCTCCAATTTTTTTGTTGTTGTTGTTGAATTTGTTGAGGAAGATTAGGGTAAAGGGAGAATCTCTCTGTTTTCTCCCTGGCTAATGTTTGCCCCGTCAACATTCTATCAATAAAATTATAATTACCGGTATATCGTTCGTCTGTGCTGATTGAAGAAAACAAAATCAACGGGTTTTGACATCGCTATTATATCTGCAAACTTAGGGTCATGTGTACTTAAATTCAACCGTATGGTTTTAATCGGGGAATGTGTTTTACTTTCCTTATGGGAAGCAGTCATGAACGTTACCATTCTCTCTCCGTCTCTCTCTCTCTCTCTCTCTCTCTCTCTCTCTCTCTCTCTCTCTCTCTCTCTCTCTCTCTCTCTCTCTCTCTCTCTCTCTCTCTCTCTCTCTCTCTCTCTCTCCGTCTCTCTCTCTCTCTCTCTCTCTCTCTCTCCGTCTCTCTCTCTCTCTCTCTCTCTCTCTCTCTCTCTCTCTCTCTCTCTCTCTCTCTCTCTCTCTCTCTCTCTCTCTCTCTCTCTCTCTCTCTCTCTCTCTCTCTCTCTCTCTCTCTCTCTCTCTCTCTCTCTCTCCCTCCCTCCCCTTTCCTCCCTCTGTTTATCTGTTGTCTGTCTGTCTGTCTGCCTGTCTCTCTCTCTCTGTCTCTCTCTCTCTCTCTCTCTCATTACTCCCTCTGTTTGTCTGTTGTCTATCTCTCTCTCTCTCTCTCTCTCTCTCTCTCTCTCTCTCTCTCTCTCTCTCTCATTTCTCCCTCTGTTTGTCTGTTGTCTATCTGTCTGTCTGTCTCTGTCTCTCTGTCTCTGTCTCTGTCTCCCTCTCTCTGTATAGCAGAAGCAATTATAAATCTAAATCGAACTCAAGATCTACATAAACGGCAAAAGACATTTAGACACAGGAAAAGACAAATGGTGTGGGCGGGGATTGAGCTCGCGACCAATGTTCTACCGTTCGTCCTGCTGAGACAAGACAGCGCACGTTAGACCGAAAAAGTGCAATGACTTCGATCAAGGCTCCTATGGTTCTTTTTATTTCATTTTGAATCACATGAATGTCGGTAATTATTTAGATGATTAGGTTTCAAGATTTCCGTCCGCACTCATTTCAGAAACACAGACATGCGTCCTTTTCTATTTGTATATTGCTTCGACTGAGTACGGATGAAAAAACAACAACAAAAATATCGAGAAGAAAACAAAAACACATAAAACTTTCAGATATCTGAAATGTCGCCCGAGTGTTTATTGAAAAGGGTTCAAATATAACTAATAGAATTTTTAAATTTTTTTTTTATATTGGCAACCAAGACGATGGCCCTTTGTTGATAATCTCCATTTAGCTTACTGGGCTGTCAATTTTAAGTTTTGCATGTGGTGTCTTTAATATTGGCAGATATACATTTTTTTAGGTTCAGACCCAAATACAAAAGATGCAATATCTGGTTGACATGGATAATCATACCAAAGCCCGTCCTCAGGATCCAGAGCGACACAGTCTTCAAACTGTTTTATAAACCAGTTATTCTCGAGACCGTTACCTTCAGCAAAGTTTCTATACTGCATTTCAGTCTGATCTTGCCAGATAAACCGACTTTCATCCTTCATATCATGCAACCCAATCCATAACTCATCAGCAACACCATAGTGGTCACGAGCCTGCTCAGTTAAAAAGTCATTAACATCCTCTGTTTTAGCCAATGCCAGAGTTCCACCGTCTCTCAAACAGTCAAGTGTAGCTTCTCTATAAGTCAACCTGTGATTTACGACAAAGCGAAAGCAGGTCCCATTTTGAATTTGCAAATAAAAGGGATTTATTCTGACATCTATTCCAGGCGGGCAGGGAGGAAATGTGGCCGAATTTGCTGAGGAGGTAAGAGTGTACTTGATAATTTTGCATGTCAATAATATGAGCAGTGATGGTTTTGCAAATGAGCTTTGGTTGGGCAGGATTATAGATTAATAATGCAACTAAAGGGATAGTGAAAAAGACAGCCATCCACTATGGTGTTTAAACTTTATTACAAATCCCAAAACCATTTAGTTTAACGTAAATAGGTGAGAAGTTTGTAGGAAAAAAATAATGACAGTCATAATTGTTTAATAAAATGAAAATAGTTCGTTATTTTACAAGATGCAAGACTTCATTTTCTGAACTTTCAGGATTTCGCGAGATTGAAATGTTTAGATTCCACACTAGAAATGTTTAAAAAAAAAATTCAAGTCTTAACCACATCTGTTTCAATATCTAGATTCTAGGTGTAAAATCAGAAGATTTCTTCCAGTCCACAGTTTTCAAACCATATCAATTATATTTCTAAATATGTATTACAATAGCATTTCGTTTTTTAAGGAGGTAATGTAAAGCACAGACAGCAAATTTCTAAGGAAAATACTCATGCAGCTATTGCTTGTGATTATAAAATATCTGGAATCTGAGTCCATGCAAAAGTCGAATCCAGGACTACACATGAACGTGTGCCGAAGTCAGCCAGAATCAGCTGTATAAGATTGCTAGAGACTTGAGAGAACGATAAACAGTTTTTATGTGTCCAAAATTGACAGCTTATTCATTGATATCAAGCTCGATGTTTCTCATGGTAATCAATATATTTGGTTTAAAACCTCAAAATATACTTTTTATAGCTTTAACTTCCGCGGTTTACACAGACTGTAAGGTCGTCCCGATGTTTAAAGGACTGCATTCATGCGAATAGCAACTCATACAGTCAACTGTAAATTTTTTAAATGACAAAATATTCTAAAAAACAAGAAAAAAAACACGATTTACGTACTATTTATTATAAAATTTGAGATGTCAAAGACCTGAATGACTTACCAAAGTCACTGGCGATCACAAGGACTAAGAAAAGCAGTGGACACATCTTGTCACTGGCAAGATAGCTGGTCGATCTGCTATGGTTTCAGGTGGTTGGCATTTATTTCTCATTTTTTTTCTTATTTGAGATAAGAACTTTTCATTTTTAAATTCTTAGATTCATCAGGAGCGTAATTTACAAGCACTTTGTGCGCTTTTTTTCCTCGACCTATAATATTTAAAAGATAAAACTAAAAGACCATTTTGATATTAAGATAAAGTGAGAATGAAAGAGAGAGAGAGAGAGAGAGAGAGAGAGAGAGAGAGAGAGAGAGAGAGAGAGAGAGAGAGAGAGAGAGAGAGAGAGAGAGAGAAGGTCTCAAAAGAGACAGGCACACCACTTTATAACTACGGGACGAAAAAAAAAGAAACAACATAAGTGTGGTGTTTTTGCTTTTCTATTTGGATTTATTACCCCCAAGTGTGATGTTTTTGCTTTTCTATTTAGAGAGAGAGAGAGAGAGAGAGAGAGAGAGAGAGAGAGAGAGAGAGAGAGAGAGAATTGTATTATTTTATAGAGAAAAGTTATTCTTGTTTGAAACGGCTGTAATCTAATCGTATGTGTTACCACTTTACCTGATATTTGTACTGGTCGCCTCATACTTAAAACTGTTTGAAAAAAAAAAAGACAAAGAAGAAACGACTTGAATAATGAAAGACTATAGCACGTTTATGATTTGTCCGTAATATCTCAACAAAGTTCCTGTTATATGATTTTTTGTCTGAACACAATAATAGAGATTTCTTTTTATTTTCATTTTGATTTTTAATTGATAAAATTTCGTGGCCTTTTAAGTTGTTAATTTCTAAAACAATTGGTCAATTGTCGTTTTAGCACTATAATGTTATTGATTTAGCCCCTCTTTATTGGAAAAGTGGAATCAAAGTATTTAAGAAAACAGCTGTGGCATTTTTTTAAATTTATGTTCGAGTTGGACGTGACTTTTAAAAAAAAAACTGATGGATATATTTCCACTGGTTTCAATTGGATGTTAAGTGCACTGGAATCTGAATGTAGTACTGGGCAGTGATCACTTTATTAGAGTTCATGTTTTTACATCGCTTTTTTATCCCCTAAGTTGTGAAGCGTCAAGGCCAATGGCGAAATTGTGTTAACTAAACGACGAGAACCGATACAGAGTAACAAGATAGCAGTACTGTCCGCGTTAATGGACACCAAACTGTCTCTACTAATTATTGGCTGACTGTTCGCATTCACAGCTAATTTACAGCGAGAAAACAAGCTAAATATATTTATTAAACGCAGAGTTAAATTCTTCCTTTGAATTGTCTTTCGATGAGACAAGTTGAAAAGTACAAAAGATTACGGTAAAGTGACCAATAAATTTGGTACCGCATCACACAGATCATTGTATGTTGCCTGGAGGTGGTCACCATTGCCAGCCCAGACTCGCGCTGTAGCCAGTGAAACCTTGCTGGGAAGACAAGAGCGTCCGGCAATAGAAATAAAATAGCGATGGCATAGTGACCTTTTTGTCCGTGACTACAGCCATGGATAGTTTAGTTACCATATTTTATTTACACCAATGTTCACCCACACTGTAGCATAAGCTGCAACGGTGGAGGTTTTGAGAGCAGCAGCATCTGCAGTGCGACACAATCTTAGCGACAATGGCTGCGTTACTTCAGTCGACCAGCGCTAAAGAAACTACCGCACAGGACTGCGTCA
Organism: Elysia crispata; assembly: GCA_033675545.1. Classification (NCBI taxonomy): domain Eukaryota; kingdom Metazoa; phylum Mollusca; class Gastropoda; family Plakobranchidae; genus Elysia; species Elysia crispata. The sequence goes on from JAWDGP010001550.1 coordinate 955,333, forward strand.
ACCCAAGCTCCACGGAAGCATCAACAGCAGCGGCAATCACTTAAGTTACTCTTGACGTATTGCCAGAGGTGCCGGAAACACCACGGCGAAACCGCAATGTCCACAGCTTCACACACCAGAGATGGCGCCGATTTGACAAAGAACTCAAGTGCCACCATAGTGTAAACGTCAACAACGTGCCATCATAATGTTAATGTCATCAACACTGAAAACTTAATAAGTAACCATATTCTTTTTTATTGATGCAAAATGTGAACAGAAATAACTGTCTCTTGCGAAAAAAAATTGAACAGTGAACAGAGGTTTCTTAAAGAATAAGCGGACGCTTTATGCCATGTTGGCTGTGAAAGACGTCTATATAAATAGTCTGAAGAGATGAACGAATAAAAGATTGTAATATTGTATTCGTTCTCTTATTTTTAGTTTAAGCCTTGATATTTGTTTGGTGAAAGAACATCTATTTACAATCAGTTGAGAAGAAATTATGGTATTTAATTGGTGCATGTATTTTCAAAGCCTAGAAACGCTTAATAAATTAATTTTGAGAAACAGACGTTTCGACACTTCTTGGGAGGACCCTGGATTTTAATATTAGAAATTAGTGTAGTATAGAAGTGCTGCTAAAAATGCTATCAGTTACTAATCAGTTTATGACACATCTGATAACAGTGTATGCTGATGCTTGTCATATGAAGAAATCTCATTACATAATAATGTTGGTGTTTGTATTTTTGATATCTCAACAAACAGATCACAGAAGGTATAGCCGTATATATACGCGTACGTAACGCGTTAAGTAAATGCGATTGCCCTTTTTCATGTCTCTATGTATTGAAGTTCTTCATTAGTCATTTTGTTTCCTTGTTTCGTTTTTTTTTATTATTACTTTTTGACTCTAAACATAAAAAAAAAGAGATATAGGTACTGGCTTTCTATAAAATACCACATTATAGAAACCAGAAGATGGGGTCGAAGTTATCGCAAATGTAGATATTTTCTTTGTCTCTAAGAGAATGAGGTCACAATCACTAGTGGTGGGTACCTGAAATGTAACGAAAACAAAAATAAACTTGGCGAGAGCCACCATCTCGTCAAGTAATCAGAATTGGACTCAGAGCGTTCCATCAGTATTTCGCTATAGCAGAGAAGTGCCATATCAAGTTTTGTACCACAAAAGACTTGAGCAAACAAAAGTAGACCTAAGAGAAGCCATTGCTTGAAACGAGAACAGTTCCTGCTGTAAACATGTATTTTCATGTAGTTTCATTTAGTTTGATGGAATTACTCGTTTCCCGTGTCCGAATATGCAAAACAAAAAACGTATCTAACATCATGTACTTAAATGCTTTTTGCGCTTGACGCATTACGCACACATAGATAAGTGGGTACATGGTCTTTGTCACGTGAAAAACTATAGGTTTTTACTTTACTTTTTACACGGCTTCTTTAATAGTTTGATAAAGAAATTTGAACAGTGTATGAGTGACACAGATAAAATAAAGTGTAAAAGTAAGACGAGTTTGATGTGGAGGTAAATAGGTAGGAAAAAAAACTGAGGAAAAAAAAAATAAAAAAAATACAAGGCTTGTTTGTTAAGTCTGTAACTAACTTATTACGATTTTCGAGTTCTTTGTCCCGTGTTAAGCTATGATTACATTAAGCAAAAAAAAAAATGCAATCTGTCAAGAACAGCATTTATTGACACATTCCATATGTGTTGCGCAGAACAGTGGACTTTTGGATGTGATGTCACCTCATTTTTTTCAATTCTGAAGACGTATGCGATAAGATAACAGAAGTATCATGACCAATTCCCGAGGAAAAGATCAAAGAGCGGTATATTATTCCTTTGATTTGTATTTTTTATAACAACTCTGCTTCTTCGCAGATGTTCGATCTTTAGTAGTTTGTTCTTTAGTCCAGGATTCGAACCACATTACCATCAGTGGGTAAACTTAGGTGTCATATTTAATTCCGCCTTGCTGGAGGAGGCAGAAAAAAACTGATGGTTCCTAAACAGGCTAGCTGTACCAGAAGAAAATAAGCACCATTCAAGCTTCACGCATCTTTACTTTTTCTTCTTCTTCCTCCATTCACTTTACTGTTTCATTTTTCTCTTCCTTCTCCTTCTCCCTCATCTCGTTTTCTTCGTTCATCTTTTATTCTTCTTCATCCTCTCCCTTTTTCCCCTCTTCTTATCTTCCTCTTCCACATCCTCCTCACCCTCCTTCTTCCTCTCTTTTTCTCTTCCTCTTCTCTCTAGTAAGTTTTCATACTGGAAATGAATTAGATTAATCCTGTATTTTCGCGCAATGCAATGCGGGATTTCATAACTATGCATTTGTTCGTATCTACATCATAAATTACGTGTAAAAGAATCTTTACAAAGATGGATATTTTACAAAACAAGCTATCCATTCTCATTAAGAAATTAAAGATTGATTTTCGAAAACGTAGCGCGAAAAAAGAAAGCTCACGACTTTTACTTAAATATGAAGCACAAACTACTCGATAATATTATTAAAAGGGTAAAAGAAACAAATTCTAAATATACGCTCATGCAAAAATTCCATAATTAAAAAAAGAATCTAAATAAGGCAATCAATAGGAGTGAACTATGAGATAAAAAATGTGCCGCATAATTATTATAAGAAATTTAAAAAAATTGTTTAAAAGTTATGACAAATTTGCACCTTTTAAATGTGGAATTCAAAATACTACAAGGGAGAAAATTTGTTTGCGGGTTTTCTTTGTTTTGTTCTGTGTTCGTTTTTTTGTATTTTATTTTACATTTTCGATACTTTCTCAAAGCCATTTACAAAAATATGTCCATTATACTGGACTTTATTGAAGAAAACAAATGTGTGTTGCTGGGCAGCTTCAGTTCTATATTTGTTTGCGGACCTTACTTAGATTTAAACTACTTGAGCAATCCCCATCGCTTATTGTAAAATAATAACAACTATGATTTATTCAGCTTGACAGAAAAACTACGTTCTGAATTAATCTGAGACCGTCAGGTTTTCAGGCGCTAAAGGTTTTTCAGGATATCTGCGGACAAGTAAAATCCTGATCTACTCCCTTAGCCCAAAATTACTCTTTCCGCACACAACTTTTGTGCCATCAGAGGACTCCTGCCTCTCGTCTTTTGTGGATACGCTTTCTTGTCTAGTGCTCTTTCGAGGTTTACGCAGGGTTTGACTTATTTAAGCCATGTTAGCAACACAAAAGAAAGAAATAGTGACCACGACGCATATTCTTAGCAACGTTTAGTTGTTGATTCTCAACAGTTTATCGTTCGTCAATAACTAGAGTGCATAAAAAGATTTACCGATCCGTAAAAATCAAAGCCTGTGTTGTGAGCACAATGCACGACATTTATGGTAGATCAGAATTTATAAAATTAGGCTATTGTGTTCAGATCACCGAAGACCATACACGATATCACACTATTTAACTTTCTACCGACTTTTGGTTCTTCAAATCCAATGCCTTGAAAAATCTGGCTTCAACTCCCTATGCTTGGTGTTGTACATACATACATTTGGTATAAAATCACAAAAAGCACATAAAATTATAAAATCTATTATCTTTACAAAATACCTCACTGCATCTTCTCTATCATAAATATCAGCGCATCTATCAATCCTCTAAGCGGCTCGTGTCTGAATTTCTTTTCTTCAATGCTAATGTATTATCACCTTAAATGCTGTCATACTCTCATGATTACAAGTCACAAGTGACTGTCCATCAATCAAACCCTTAGAATATTATCCCGTTTCGTTGACGCTGCCTGTTCTGTTAAAATCCTTCTCGCATCAATCGGTCTTAAATAAATTTCTGCAGTCATTCTGGCATTAATCATCCCTGACAGTCCACTTACTGTTCAATTCGTGATACTCCTTCTTTTGTTAGGTTTGTTGATTTTAAATCTCTTTTTTCATTTTCTTGATACTCGATACTTTTTTTTAACCTTCAAACTCTATCTCCTATCAGTCCTCCACTGCCAATGAATCTCCTACCAATTCATTCCTTATTGTTTATCTGTAAAAAACAAACTTGTGTCAGCCCATCATTTACCAATCAGTGTCACCTGAATATCTTTTCTTCTGTCAGTGTCCCTTGCTACCTTCTCCCAGATAGACCGTTTTATACCCCATCTCTAATTAATTTTCTCTCCTTGAACCAATAACTTTGTAACTTGTTTACCTTCTGTTGATATCTTATGTCTGTTCAACTTTACCTCCTACCATTCTGCTCAATAAGGCTTTATTTATGCCATTTTGATTTCTTGTTAACTTTCTTGAGCTGTTTTTCGATATTTCTTTTCAAGACTATTCAGACTGACCCTTGAAGGTTCTTAAATTTTATATGTTTTATCAACGTTATTGTCTATCATTTTGCTTATCAGTTGTATTTTGATGCTCTCTAGGTTTCTTATTGAACTTTCATATTTGGAATTTACAAAGATATCAGGTATTAAACTTTTTTTTTCAGTAATCGATTAATATATAATTATGAGTTTGTATCGGTATCTACTTGTTAGACTTGCTGGGGACATAAAACTCTCATCTATCATTCTCTCATATAATGAAGTTAAATGGAAAAGTTTCTATATGTCTTAATTTCATCACTTTTTAAATTAACCATTACACTCTTCTTTCACAAATTAACTCTTTCGGGCTTAAAGTAAGGGGTTGGTTTTAGAAGGTCTTGAACTACTACTTTGGCTTGGTTTCTAGTTATCTTTAATAAAATGAATTCCAAGGCACATAAAATTACACTCTTATTTTAATTACAGAACTTATGTCCACGTAAAGGAATTTTTTAAAAACTTTTTTCTCTGGAATCCAAATTCAATAAACTTGTGTGTGGACAGTTATTACCGGATGGTTATATAAATGATATTTTAACATTGGTATTTTGACCATTAGCTTTTGTTTGCACAGCGAATCTAAAAACTGTTTTTCAGTAGTAGTAGTAGTAGTAGTAGCAGCAGCAGCAGCAGCAGCAGCAGCAGCAGTAGTAGTAGTAGTAGTAGTAGTAGTAGTAGTAGTAGTAGTAGTAGTAGTAGTAGTAGTAGTAGTAGTAGTGGTGGTGAGAAAAACTGAGTGTAGAAGTGAGAGCTGTAAAATCCATTGCGCGGCCTTTGAGTTGGCAAAAAAACTGAATCGGCGTTTTCTCCTCCCCCGTGCCTCTCCCTCGTCATTCTTCAATCTGTTTATACTGATTAAAATCAAACTCGAAGGGCAGATGTACATTTCTTGAAGCAAACTAGGATCCAACGGGAGGCAATTAACTGTGTGTTTTACTCAAATTTGCATTTTATCGTAATGTGGTCTTCATTATTTAACAACAATAAGTGTTTTTAAACAACTGCATAACTTTTACTATTTTCCATTGTGATGTGAAACATGAGCCGCCTGCGGAGATGAACATGGCCGGAACAATAACTCTACACGTCTCACCCGTATGTGTAGATATTTATGTTTATAGACATCAGGTGACTTCCATTAAAATAATAATAATAATAATAAAAACAACAACAACAACAACAACAACAACAACAACAACAACAACAACAACAAAACAATAACAATAAAATAATATTTTGACAAATGCTGCTATAACCGAGACTGCTAAATTATTATTTTTTTTAGCGCCGTAGAGCTGGGAAGAAGTGCCCATTCTATATTTACTTTTACAGCTTTTGTTTTCAGTTTGAAAACATTCAGCATTTCTTGTTTGAATTTAAAAGTATCATTTTATAGTGGATGACTTCACCAAATGATTAACAAAATTTTAAAATCCTACAAGCTCTGTTACGATGGGGTTTAAATGTTTTGTTGTTGTTTTTTGTTGTTATTATTAGATCTAAAGATCACGCGAATCATAATGCTCTTTTGGTAATTTTTTTTTCATTTAACATTTGTAATATTAATCTTGATAAACTTTTTCAAACAGATCTCTTGAAGATCTACAATGCAGTTAAGGAATAGCAAAAATAGGACAAATATTGATATCCCTAACACTCTCTTTTTTTTTTACCGCTTTCAGCCTACATAGCAATCATACGTATGAAAAGCAATAAACGAAGATGATCGGTAATTAAGCACTCTTTTATTAAAACATCGAGCAATGATTAAGAAACACATTAGACACTCCAAAATATTATTTAGAAAAAAATTGTTCTGATTTTGTAATGGAATTTAATTACTCTTTTCAATTAAAGCATTATAGTATACTATGGCATACGATTCAGTTCTAATTAGAAAATATTCTAGGACATTCAAAGATAAGATCCATTAGTCCTCCTTTCTTTCTTCTATCTACTTAGTCATCGGCCTCGGTATTTCTTTTTTAGTACTGGCAGATGTACATCTTTTTAGGATCGGAATCTAGAGCAATAGACAGGAGTTCATTGTCGCATGGATGATCGTACCAAAAGCCATCTATAGGGTTGAGAGCGACACAATCTTCAAAATGTTTAATAAACCAGTTATTGTCTGGACCATTATCGTCAGCGAAGTTCTCCCAAGTCAACTTCTCGTTATCTTCCCATATGAATTTACTTTCATCCTTCTTATCATGTAGCCCAATCCATAGTTCATCAACTACGCCATAATGGTTTTGCGTCTGGTCTATTAGGTATTTATTTAGCGTTTCTGATTTCGGCAGCGCCAGAAGTCCTCCATATCCTCGACATTCAATGATCGCTTCCCTGTAAGTTTTTCTATCGTTCACGGCAAAAAAGAAGCAGGTCCCATTGAAAACTTGCAAATAAAAAGGATTAACTGACTTTAACAACCCAGTTGGGCAAGTATCCTGAATGCTAGGTCTTGATGAAACGGTTGCTGAAGATAAAAAAAAGAGATCATTATTGATAATTAAAAAAAACATTGGTGATCACAATCATAATATTCGAAACAAACAGCTTATTTTTAGGCTGTTTAATTTTCTTATTAAAACGTTGCTTGCTCTAACTCTAAGGCAATTCTTGTTTTGACTTTCTTGTGTTTCTTTTGTTAGTTTGGTTTCCAATCAACGCTCAATTCGTGAGTTGATTACTTGCTTAAAAACAGTTAACGTTACTGTCGCTGTGCAAGTAATCAACTCCTGATAGTCAATCGTGTCACCAAAATAATTTACCGCGAATAAATAAAGAAATGTTAGGCTGAAATGTTTTCCTAAGTATTTGAAGGTACGTGTTTTGTTTATCTTTTGAAATTTCACATTTGGTACCGATTCGCAATAATGTTTAGAGAAGATTCCAGTCATTGAGGACGCCAGGGAGGCTTTACCTCAGCATAAATAAATGACTAGTGGCGTATTTTTTTTTATCTCAATAAATGCATTTATTTCAACCTTCTCCATTAGCTCATCTGGCTGACAGGAGGACTGACTCGCCGAGGCAGATGCGCATAATATAGACATTAAAAAAAAAACGCAGAATAATCAGAATTGCGAAATTATTCCGTCAGAAACCTAAATCACGTATAACCTCATGAACAGTGAAAACTTAAGTCTCGTAACATCAGAAGAACAGAACGCTAGATGGCTTGAGCATTCAATTCAGAGAAATTTTCAAGGGCAACAAATCATAATATAACAGAGGCTCTTAGAAGAGATGAAATCATATCGGCCATCAATTCTGGAAGCTGTTCAAGCCCAGGTCCTGTCTATACCTCGAGCAGGAACATCACCCTTCCCCTGAAGGTAAAATCATTAATAGTGACGAACATTGAGTCAAAGATTGATGATAAATAATTATTCTAACAAAATAAGTCATAATGAAAATATCAACACGAGCATGTAAACGCTTTAATCGGCTTTCGGATTTTCAGAGGGAGGTCAATGAAAAATAATCCATGACAAGGATTGTTGACTGATACAAAAAATCCAAAGCAGGACAAGCTATGGGTCCCTTTGTTTATTTAAAAATAGTCATGCATGGCTTTAGATAATCCAGCCCTTGGAAACTATTAGGCGACAGTAATGGAAATAGTTTCCCTATTTTATTTGGAGCGAGACTAGGCTGAGATATCTCTAGATATCTCTTTTTTTTATTGATACTGACTTGTAAATCTCATCCAAGAGAATTACTATAGAACGCTTTCCCTATCCTTGCTGATCAAAATTTCATACAAGAAAGTGCAAGCACTTTCAATAGGAGACAAATCTCAGTAAATTTGAGCTATGTGATGTAAGTCTAAGTTTCCCATTAGATTAAAAGGCGCTCAGTTAATGATGAAATAATGGCTTACTTTGGTAGCCTTGCAGAGGAGCTACTAACTCATCATGATCAAACAAGTACAATAATAATTTAGCAATAAAATCAAAATCTTTACCAATATATATATGCACTAAGTGGTTGACAAACGAATGATTGTTAGAGATTTTGAAAGGCTTTCAAATCTCAAATCAAACATGTATGAAATATTTCAGAAATATGTTGGGCCAAAAGAGAAAAGGCGTGAAACTGGGGATGCGATGCTGGCATAAAGAAATGCACTTCATCATATCTCAAAGAACAGAAAGATAAAGGAGCTTAATACGTTCGTTTGTTTCACTATTTCAGCTATAATTGCTTTCCATCAAAGAAGAATCAATTAAAAAACTGACAAATGGAAATACGGGGAAAGCGTTTTATACTGATTATGAACGATCTGAGAAAGATTATTAGAGGAGTGAGTAGCTGACACACATTCGAAGTAAGATTGTACTAACTTCTACAATCGGTTAAACAAATTAGAACTCTAATGCTGTTGAAGTTTGATGGTTTCTGATTGTTTTAAAACAGTAAATAAGTTTGTTAAGGGCATGCATTATACATTTTAGTTGAGGTGAAAACGGAATAATAGGCTTTGCAAATATTCATCCGAGTACACAAAAATTGTGTGATTAAATTTCAAATAGAAAAGGACAATTATAAGATGAAATATCTTACAATAATAACACCAAGGAGCTTAGATATAATTTGTGGTTGATATGAAAAGTTAAGGTCAAAATGAAGAAACATTTTCTTATAAAATAATTGAAACAATAAGTACTAGATCTTTCAAACATTTTTCCGAGCATTTTAAAAGAATTTGAAGCCTCCCTTCTCGTCTAACTTTTTTTCAGGGTTACTATAAATTTATCCAAAAATTTGTGGTCTTTATACTCTTGTTCCAGTGCAAGATAGTTTAAATAGTTGATTTTTAACATCTGCTGAGATAAATAGTGATGTGATATAATTCAAATTAAGAATTAAAGCATTTACCAATACCACTGGCGACCAGAAGACATGAGACAAGCAAGGAAAACATCTTGTTAGTGGGCACAAGCGCGCTGAAATGACCTCAAGGCCTTGAGAGTAGTGTGCAAGAAAAATTCTTACTTTTTCCTTCTAATCTTTTATTTTTAAATAAAGATGAGATAAGACACCGGAAGGCTATTTAGACTAGGGCGATGCTTGAAGAAATTTAGTGGCTGGGATTTAATAAGATATTGTTTAAAGAGACACCATTTTCAAAAACTCAAATCAAATATTAACAAATTTAATTTTTTTTTAAAGAAAAAGAAGAATAAGAATATAAAAAGGCAACTACTATTATATAGTAGTCTCTGATGAAGTCGATGATTACCTTATAAATTTATAACTAGATTCTGGATAGTAGATAGTCCGCAACGCATCGCTTATTTTGTCAAGCGATTCAAGGATGAAACATGAAGACAAAAACATTCGCCCCTTTAGTTTTAAATCTTTATAACTTAATAATGTTTGATTATGTTATTTACAGGAAATACACATAGGCGATTCTTGCAGACAATCATAAAAATTCACAACGAATATTAAGCCACGGTGTTATCTTTAGTGCAATGATTTCTTTCGCCCTTGCAACGTGATTTCAGCAGAGCCTGTATAATGTTTATTTCCTTATCAAGTGGCAATGGTTTTTCTTAAACTCCGTGTTCATGCAAGATAATCAGAGAGATAGATTAGATTATATAGTGGGAAACAAGTTTGCTAATAAGAATTAAATTGATTTGACGATAGTTAACGTTTCTAGGCTGTAGATGTCATCAGAGTAATAGAATACTAACTTGGTTGAAAACAAGCATTCGTCTGCTTAGCTAGCTGGATACCTTAAGTATTTCAAGGAAGATTGGGGGAAAAGAACAAGATATGAGCATTAAGATAACCACAACAAAACAAAGATTTGTGCCTAGATTTTCAAATTAGTAAAATGATTTAAAACTACTTTATGTATCAAGGCATTGGATACCATTAGAGTATGTGTGGTTTAGTTAAAAATTATTTTTTTTTGTAATTAGATCGACCACAAAAACATTTCAAAGAAGATTCGGACAAAAAGAAAGAATTCCAGATTCGAAAGAGTCACTCTTATATCTAATCTAACAGAGTCACGCAGAGTTATCAAGATTTAGGCCTGGATCATTACATTAGTTTAACCTTACTTATATCACACATAATCTTGAATTCCTTCTTCTACATGCGTTCAATTTTTTCCCACATCTTAGCCAACTCGTCTTTTCACTAAATAACCATCATCTTTATAAGCTAGAAAATGGTCATTCAGGTTGAAGGTTTTTATCAAAACAATTTTAACTTGTTATGGACTTCTGCGGTTCTTGAAAGAAAAAATAATGAATTGTGAAAACGTATATAAAACAAGCATGATTTCCAGTTTAAATGGAAAGGAAATCCAACTTTACACCATTAACAGACATAATCTCCTCCACAGTCACTAATTTAACAAATTTAATGGGCACAAGACCTTAAGACATTTAAATTTTGATCAAAGTTATCTCCAAGAAAACAGTGTTTCTATTACAGATGGAGTAAAGATCTACTCGTATTTATATTCACGGAATATCTTGCTGATGTGATTCAAAAAGTTAAAATCTTAAAGTCGTTCTTGACAACAGGATGGGACAAAATCTATGTGGTTATTGTGTTCTGCAAGGTGGCGTTACGCATACAACTGACCAGTCATCGCGCATTTTAGTAAAACCAAGCAAAAAGGAAACAGTCTGTTATAGTACCAGAAATTTCGCCAATCAATGCTGAATAGTTTTGTCTTTATTCACATTCCAAACAAAAATTTATTTACTCTTCGTAAAATCAGATCATAGAATGACGTCACATGGGATCATTTGCATTCATTCAAAAGCTTATATTCGCCATGGGATTTATTCATGGGCTTATCGTTGTTTCTACTCCAAACGCTAGCTTATTCATAGAGCTCATCCGATTTATTTTGCTGCTTGTAATTTCGCGAAAAAAACTGCATTTGGCGATGCTCAAGGTCGGGTTTATGTTTAAAAGCACAAGTTTTGCACAATTCATACTATATAGTTTTACAATCCATTAGACAAATGTTTACAGAAACCCATTTTGTAATGTTCCTGGTTTTTTTTTCCTTTTAGGCAGGTTAAAGGGGATTGAAAATTATGTTTTTTTACACTTCTCTTAATCACTCATACGCTCGAGGGTAGGATTCTGTGGCTCCCAAATGTTATTCATAAATGAATTTAAAAAATCGCGTAGCTCTAAAACCAGATCTGCATTTCTAGACTTGTTGCAATGAAATAAAAATATCTATCGCAATTTAAAATCTTTTCAATGTTTAAAAAAATGGCTGTGTCTCTATCCAAAGTGATAAAAATTAGATTATTCAAAAAATTGATGCAACGTAAAAATTTTTTCTAGATTTAAAAGAGAAATTGTGTTAAACTATCGTAAGGTTCAGATAAAATTATTTGTCGCAAACGAGTATTAAGTATTTATAGCAGTCTATTATCTAGACAAGGTTGAAATCAAGATCTTTACCATACCTAAATAGAGTAATTTAGATCTTTATATTTGATTCTAGACCTAGATCAAAGTTAGGTCTGAACTGAGATTCAGGCTACGCCTAGATTTAGAGAGTGATATTGATCAGATCTCGATTTAGATCCTAGCTTGCTTCAGAAAGTCCACAAGATTTTAGTTTCTAGATCAGGACTTCAAACTTGCTCAGATTCATATCTCAAAGTAAGAAAAATAAATTGCCTAATCTGGATATACAAAAAAATGAATTTAAAGATCCATGTATAAGATCTAAACTAACCGCTTAAATCTTGAAACTAAGATTTATTTTGAAGCGTTATGAACTTTAAGTG
>JAWDGP010001550.1:972500-997500 GCA_033675545.1 Elysia crispata
ACGTGCCATCAAAGTAATTTAACACCCATTTAAAAAAAATATTATGGTAAAATGTTTTGCTAAGTCTTTGAGGAGGCTTGTCTTTCTTACGTTTTGAAAATTCTCATGTGATCGTAATTAATAATAGAAGTGAAGATTCGAATCATCAGAGACGCTGTGCCGCACCACTTGAAGTTAATAAGTGTTACTTGGAGCATCTTTTTAAAGTAATGCATCTCTTCATTAACGTGCATAGTGGAGTCACCTAGCATCAAGTCCCTTCTTGTCCCATCTGGGTAGAACAAGGGGTGAGAAACGTGTATTACTGTCGGCGAAGAGTGACAGCCTCTCCATTTGGAGGAGTGTTAACTGTTATTTGAGACAACAGTCTTTGATTCACCAAGATTAGTAGTCTAATGAAATGCACAAAATCAACAAAAACAATTTTATAGTAAAAGGAAGAGTTAATGAACGCTAAAGAGGTAAAAGTATAAATGAATTTGGAGAGAGAATTTGCGATGTGTTATGTATGATTTTATTCGTTAATTCAAAGCGCAAAACTTAAAACTCAAAGCAGAAATGTCATAGTGATGAGGAACTTTTAAAATTATCAAACATAATTGTATTATAAATAGATTCAAAGAGACTAATTATAGTCATTATAGAGCAAGGACTTGCGATTCTTTTGTTTTCATAAAACAAAATATTTGGCATTGAAACGTTGGTAATAAATCGAATGGAATCAGCTTACTTCATTATTTAAGGCATAAAGCAACACACAAATTTGTAGCGACTTATTTTCGTTGCTCTCGGCTAGACCAATCCCTTTGGTATTGTTATACGAGCGGGTAGCCACACCTTGAGGCTTTGTCACCTGGAAATTCATAAAATTTTAGCGCTGCAGTAAAATTTAGGCAACAACTTTTTTGAGGGGCTTTCATCAAAAAGGGAAGGTGAGTGGCTGGCGACTCTACCTTTACGCTCGCAACGTATTTCTTGTAAATAAAACTGGCGTTCACCCAATTGGAACCAGACGGGAAAAAAGTGCGGTGAAAGTGTTTCCACTCTGTGTGCATGTTTATGGTGTATCAAAGTACCCTTTTGTGCTTTGTGCGAATACCATGTAGCTTGCAATTCTTTCAATGAGTTTGAAATACATTTTTTCTTTAAATCCGTCACATGTCTTTTAGAATAATCGGAGCATACTCAAGTTATTTCGAGTCAATATTTAGATTCAGTCCGTTTATCAGCTCATACATCTGATAATGAGATTGAAACGGTCGCCTGGACGAAAAAAATAGAACATTCGAAATTTTAAGAGTAGCCTATGGGAAACTCCAAACCAACACGTTTTTGCCTATCAGGAAATAAACGGACAAAACCTTAAATTCAGAGGACTTCTCAATAGAATATGATGCATTAGAGGTCTTTAGTAGAGATATAGATGAAGTCCTACCCGTTATCAAAACTTTGAAAGCTGTTAAAGCCCAAGTCCAAACAATATGAACTTGGAAAATAATATTCTTGGCTGACCCAAGACGAGCAGAAGATATCTTACTTCATTTTAGGGTTAAAGCTTATATAGTTAGGAATGATGAGCAAATGTTAAGCATGGTTAGACGTAAATAATTGAAAAAAAAATTGTTCAGAAAAAATGTGGCTATCAAACATCTGAAAACGGCGTACACGTTTTTGGACACAGAGACGCCCTTTGAGTAGATTAATAAGAACGACGGAGATTATCGAAGAATACAAAAATTAGCAGAATAATCTGTATGCCAATTTTTTTCCTTATAAAAGTCTTTCATATTGGAAGCTTTACAACAACAACCTATGAGAAATACTATTATTTCATGCATTCCTCCAGATCACTGTTTTTGCGCAATTCATTTGGATTGTGTGCTGAAACTTCGCCTGCATACTGGACCATTGTTGAAATAGTTTCCCTGCTTCATTTTGGAGCGAGATTAGACGAAGACATCTTAAGACTGTTTTCCATAATTGCTTTAGCTGAGAGTAATGTCATAAAAAAGAATTGCCAAAGACTCTTTCCTAACCACTTTTACCAGAATTTCATAGACTCATAGACGATCTTCCAAGACCAAAAATTAAAGAGGAGGCAAAACAAGTTCAGTAAACTTTTTGTCTCCGTTTTTTTTCGACAGTAGTCGAACTTTCCAGTTAGACAGGCTTCCTAAGTTTAGTAGTCTTTCGGAGGAGCTTATATCCCAACATATCTTTCAAAAATTGCAACAATCATTTAGCAACAGATAAAATGGATGATCAGTGAAACCTATCAAGGCTATACCAGAGATGATAAAGTCCCCATATACCTATATGGACTAAATTAGTGGCAAATAAATGGTTTTCGAAATTTCCTATTAAAATTATACGAGAATGTTTTCGGCAAGAAAAACATGCGGAAAAGTGTGAATTGGGCTTCTTAATTATAGGTGGTTTTATTTTGTTTTTGTTTTTGTTTTTCGTTTTTTGTTTTTTTGTTTTTTTTAGATTCTTTTTTTTTTCAGTTTAACAAGCCTTCAATTTGATAAAAGGGAAAGAGAACAGCAAACGCTTGACTCGGCTTATTCTTTAATCGAGTCCTAATATAATACATGTGAAAATCGATGGTTTATATTACATAAATCTAGGTGCTTGATAGCAGATTATCAGAACCAGATCGTTGTTGTTGTTTTTTTTTTTTTTTTTGCTATTGATTCAATGACAAAATATGAAGTCAAAAGTATTCGCTCCTGAAAATTTGTAAATCTGTAGAGCTTAATAATGTTTCAGAAAAGAAATACACGTGTAGACTATGAATGTTCCATATATCTGCAGACAACCATAATAATTTCACAAATAAATGTTTAACCATTCGATTTAATCTTTCTTGTAATTGGTCTCTACGGCCTTGCAACGTGATTTCGGTAAACGTTGTATAATTTTTGTTTCCTTGTGGAGTGGCAGCGGTTTTCTTATGTAAATGGTCTATAAAGCGTTTTTAAGCGCCAGGTTCCAAGTGTAGTCACAGAGACAGGATACGTTAGAGAGTGAGAAACGAATCCTAAGAGGATTATATGCATACAAGAACCACAGATTGTAAGTATATTTAACTCAAATAAGCAAAACTTTCTTATGCTTTGTAGAGAATAATCGGGAAAGTTAGTAGAAGTTAGATTTCTGAATGAACACTATTAGTTCTAGATTTTTCAAAAAAATGTTTTTATAGATATTTAACTAGAACAATCATGAACTCTATATGTACACTTTTACATCCCTCTCATGTAAACATTTCAAACAATGTTTTTCCATGGAGACCCATCTGGAAAATTAAACCACTGACTAAACCAGCCCCTGTCACCATTCCCTTAATACAATTAAAATGCAGTACATCTATATGGTGCAAATAAACGATCAATTATAATGAATTTTTGCAATCTGCTGTATGAGCAGGCTGGAACAGGAAATGATGAAGTGGAAAGATTTCCTCTTGTGTTTTCGTGAGCAGTGTGCCTCACAGGTTATTGAGGACACGCAGATGTCCAGACTGAGCAAAAACTTTTTTGTCCTTTCGTTTCAGTGGCTGCTAGGATCGTCCGACATTTTAGTTTTGGTCACAACAAACTTCCTTTCCATGACAACAAGCACAAAAAAGAGCACCGTACCAGCTTTTTTCCTGGTCTATATATAAAAATTTATAACTTACGTGGTTAATTTTCTATAGAGATTTAAGCCAACAAATTTTTTAAATTTCTCAATACATAAAATAACGAAACTAAGACAGTTTAACAAAATTCCGGCCCTGCAATCGGCGCCTCCCCGCTATGGACTGAGGCCGTGAGATCACCCAAACTGCTATATTTCATTATCATATTTTAAAAATAATATATGAGACATCCATAAACTTACTCTGTAAATGTATTTAAATACATGACTCCAAAATATAAAGGTGCACCATACATATCTAGACTTAGATCAAGCTAGATCTAGATCTAGATCTAGTTCGAGTACGTCTGATTAAAACGCCCCAAGCATTGACTATTGTGCCGTTTACTTTAGACTACTAGTGCTAGATTTAGCTTTAGAGATTTACAAAGTACATGTAATTACTTGGCGTAGCCAGTGTAATCAAGGCCTAGTCTATCCGATGCATTAGAGGCACGATATCGCAGATCTACATATAGCTTTTGTCAGATCAATCACCTAATTTTTTTATATAGATTTACATATATTGGAATTTTAAAGCCATTGGTAGTAGAGCATGATTAACTAAAGGGAAGACAAACCCTCACATTTTTTCTAGCACAGAATATTCTGTCAATTGAATCATGTTTTATATATATATATATATATATATATATATATATATATATATATATAAACAAACCTTTTCAAATTTTAAAGAATAATCAGAAAAATAATACATTTACTGTCAGAAATTCAGTACCTCGAACAATTTTCGGAACAGAAGAAAAACCGAAAAAAGTTTGCAACACATGTTGCATCCATGATATAATTTCCTATTTCTAATGTAGATTAACATTGCAAAGAGTGATACTTTTAAAAAAATGTTTGCTAAGTTTTTAAAGATGTACAGTTATGCTGAAAATAATATTTTATGACACTTTTTGAACACAATGTTCCACTAGAACACTATTGTTTATAACACAGGATAAGTAAAGTTTCCACCCTCATTGACCAAAACAGTTATGGCGGCTCCGGAAAAATAAGTGGAACTGTGGATCCGATGCTCTCACGAAGACATGGTCTTCGTCGTTTCTTAGAGAAGAGAAAAGTAAACTAAATAGTGTCTAATGCAAAGGAGCTCTGTGGTTGTCCTAAACACTATCATGCGAAATGTGTTGTCTGCACTTTTGTTGGTTTCACTGATTGAACTACAATTGATAATCATTAAAGAGGTTCCAATTTAATTTTTAAAAGGATAGACAATAAAAAAAAAGAGTGATGCCACTGCTGATTAAAATACAACATTAAAAAAATTATTACATGAATCAGACTTATTCACTTCAGATCCGCCCTCTTTCACCACATGGAACACTCATGCTATTGAGGATAGATAAGCTACAGCAAGTTTAGAACCCAAGTAGCTCGACATTGTTTAGGAAAAGAGGCATCGTGGTTTCTTCTTCTTTTATTATTTATCGCTATCTTGAGTATTTTTTTTTTTAGTATTTTTTTATACCTGTTAATGTGGGAAAGCAATCATATTTTTTGTAATATGTGTCCTATTATGCGAACATTTTTTTATGGCATTTGAAACAGAAACAGAAAGAAACAAATGTCAAATACGATAATAACACTTGTAATTATCAAAGCGTTTTTACTAATGTCTGGCGCCCAAGATCATTTCAATGCCAAAATATGTGGACAAAATGTAGAACTATTTCGTTGTTACTGAAGCTCTGACCTTTTCTTTTCAAATATTCTCAGTATAGTTTTTTATAATAACAACTTTACTATTTCAGTGGTTATATTTCCTTGTCTTTTAGTATAATTACTCTGATTGCAGAGCAAGACAACTCAAAGTTAATGTAAATTTGATTTTATCATAACCTCAGATAAATAGAAATAATGACTTATTACATTGCGACATATAAAAAGACTCTTACAACATACGCTGGCATCGAGAAGAGATGAAGCAGACCAACGGAAACAAGACAGAGTTCCTAGAAACAAGTGGGCTGGCATGATCTCAAGCCGCACCAGAATAGTGTGAAAGAAAAACTTGATTTTTCATAGAGAATGGTTAGATAAAACTTGGCACACCCCGGCTATCTCTACATTAGCGTTACTGACAGAAATGTAGGGAGTGGCTTTCAATACGATACAATTAATTCAATAACGTACGAATGTTGGAACCAAGAACTTTTAAGTCTTTTTCTAGTCTTATGCTTGGAGAATGAGATTTTTTTTTCTTCAAATAATTGTGTTTCCATCACCAAATGAGAGTCAATCAATATTTTACTGGGTTTTGATATTTTATTGAGATATTATGAAGCGGTGACTCTCAGTACCATGATTGTTATTTTGATTTGACAGAGAAAAAAAAAGCAACAGATCGATTATTTTACCACACGATTCAATGACAATGTGAAGGAAACACACACAACCCTGCAACTTTTAAAATCTGTTGAACTTAATTATGTTCAAAACCTTGATATCTTGGTTTGATATGACTGAAAAAAAGACAAATCAAACTGAAAAATACAATTAAACCATAATAATTCTAAAATATGATGTATTCTTTAGCAAGCGTATAACTAAGATATAATACCCTGCAAAACTTGAAGTGTCTTCGGCTGTGTTGGTGGTGAGATCATGGTGATTGAAAATGTAAAACGTTAAAATGTATATGTAACATATGATGATTGACGCCATGTACATATTTTTTTAGAGGCTGCTCTCTGAAACGCCGTATTTTGAGCAAGTCTGCGAAGTCAGTGAAAAGCTTTAGGTGACCATAGAAGAAAAGACTCAATCTGTATTATCTCTCAGCACTTCAAATTTATAGCCAATAATTATTTATTTTGTAATTTAAAAAAAAACCATAGAAAAAGAAAGAAAATTAAAAAGAAGAAAAGGGCAATTTTAATGTCTTGAGAAAACCAGCAAATATATATATATATATATAAACCGAAACACTCCACCTGTCAAAAGAGGGATGGCTTCATTTCCGTTACTTCCTCTATTCATGCTACTGAGATCAAAGTGTAATAGTGAACAATAAGCGATCTGAGTGCTTTGGATAAAAGTTGATTTCTTAAGACACGCTCTTTAGGCCATTTTGTTATCTCGCATTTGCTAAAGTCAGTTTAGCTAATATATAGGGATACAGGAGTTAATGTAATATAATTGTACCTTTTAGTTAAAATGTATATGCATAGATTTCGTTAAGTAATTAGAGTGAGTTTAAATGGTGCATAGAAATTTATACTGATATTGCTCGCGACAGCTTTTGTCTAGTTTTTTTAACCATAATAAACAAGGAGCCTAGATGATGTCGAAACGAAGCACTTTTGTAAAACTGATTAGATTATATAATTTCATGCCCCTGGATTACAAAATATAGACTCTAGATCTACGTATACTAAATGTGTAAATCAAGATATAAATTTAGCTTCCTATCCCAACTCGATCTACATTTAGCGTTGAACATGACTATGTCAACACAAACAGTTACTACCGCGACTTCTACTACTACTACTACTACTACTACTACTACTACTACTACTATTACTACTACTACTACTACTACTACTACTACTACTACGAGTAGTAGTGAGGGTAGTAGTAGTAGTAGTAGTAGCATTAGTAGTACTGCTGCTGCTACAACTACTACTACTACTACTACTACTACTACTACTACTACTACTACTACTACTACTACTACTACTACTACTACTACTACTACTACTACTACTACTACTACTACTACTACTACTACTACTACTACTACTACTACTACTACTACTACTACTACTACTACTACTACTACTACTACTACTACTACTACTACTACTACTACTACTACTGTTACTTCAACTGATACTATTGCTAATAAAGAAGAAATATTGAAATTACACTCAGATGTTAATTTATAAAATGCATTGTATTTACTCGAGACTTACATCTATTACTTAGTATAAACAATCTGATCCTAGATAATTTAATACCTTTCGGAGCATCAGATCATGACTTTGCCCTTATTCATAAATTATCTCCTCTACTCTTCCAGCTCAAGTCCTATTCACAACATAAGGTTTAATGAATCTCATGGGTAAAATAAATCTGAAAGCACTCAATTCATCCTGCAACGATGAAGGTGTTTAGATGTTGTCTCGTGTGGTCTCTTTGATATCATTTTTATATAAACTTCACCGTCACCGAGAGATGTGTTTTCACGAATGATAAGCAACTCCTCAGAAGCCTTTATATTAGTCATATACTCTCTCTCTCACACACACACACACATATGTATATATATATATATATATATATATATATATATATATATATATATACACACATATAAATTTATGATATACGCTCAGTCAGTGTGGATTGTCTTTAAGATATCAATATTAGGAATAAAACACAATGTCATAGCGCACCACAGATATCCACTCAAACATTGAATTTTCCCTCCAAACTTTCTCATTCCTTGTATGAATCAACGTCACAAGTATAATCTTTCAGACCATGTATTTATGTAAATCCATATCTTATCTTTTATTGATAATTAAATACGATGTATATGATCATATCAGACATAAAGATAATAAGCTCTTTAAAGTAATCTTAAACGAGACACCTAATTTACAGAATGAAGTTTTTATGGTCAAATGTCAATTTTGTCATCTTTAGATTTACATGATATTTTTTGCCAATAATAATTACTTCAACTGGAAAACTGAATTTACATGTATGATAGCATATTCATCATACTTTCCAAGTTCTCTGTCTGCTGAACCTTTTCGTGGCTTGCTTCATCAACTTGAATATTGACAGATGTACATCTTTTGAAGATCAGAACCCAGAGCAGCAGACCAAAGTTGATTGTTACAAGGGGAATCGTACCAAAAACCATCCAAAGGGTCGAGAGCGACGCAGTCTTCAATCAGCTTCCCAAACCAATCATTGTCATGGTCCTGATAGTTAGCGAGATGATGCCACACCATCTGCTCTTGATCTGCCCAGATAAACGTGCTATCATCCTCATGGTCGCGAAGCCCGATCCACAATTCATCAACCACGCCGTAATAGTGAAGTGATTGATTGCTTAAATATCTATTTAGAGTTTCTGTTTTCGGCATAGCCAGAGTTCCTCCATCTTTGCGACAGGCAATACTAGCATCCCTATACATTTTCCTGTCGTTCACGACAAAATGAAAGCATGTTCCATTAAAAACTTGCATATAAAAAGGATTTATTGCGGAAACTAGCCGAGGCGGGCAAGTATTCTGAACGTTGGCGTTCGGTGCTGCAGTTGCTGAAGAGATAAAAGGATAAACAACTGGTGAGTTGCAAGCATAGACTCTCTTGTTATACGGTTGATTTAGAGCTGTGCTTCATATGATCTTGTATAAATGAGTCTAAAAGTTTATATTCAAATTGCATCTAATTTCACAAAGGATATATCGATAGTATTAGAGGGACATTAATGGCTGGAATATTCTTGTAATTGCAACTATATTACAAGTTTAGGAATAAATATACAAATCTTTATTCTCAAGATCTGACTCGTTCATTTTCTGGCTTATTAATAGATTTTTCATGTAGTATACATTACATTTTTTCCATTACTTTTTCGGTGGAAGTATACATTGCAATTTCCCATTAAAGTCATGGAAAATATTTTGGCATCTTTATGTTCTTCTAATATTTCAAATTACAAAGAAAGTATGAGCAGTCTTTTGCATGTTCAATTTTTAACCAACAATTTGAATGTGTTTCTTTAATGATGTATAAATTTATTTATTTTCAATATAAAAAAAAACTTTTTTTTTTCACATTAATTCAATAACAAGCAGCTTTGTTGTAAACATTCATGTGAAGTGTGATAGAACATATTTTTCGGTAAAAAAAATCTTCCATGAAGAATTAAAACCAAGCGAGGGTGAGTTGTGTCCGATGCCCAAATCTGACACTCGAGGTTCACAGCAATCAGCTCATTCTTCTTGTATAATGCAGAATGATACATGACTTTTCCTCAATTTTACTTTTGCCTGGTTTAAGCAATAAACAACAAACAGCCGTTGTCAATACGATGAAGCGTGTTTACTGTCATTAATAACTCCGAATTCGTACACATTGAATACGATTTTGTACTGCCCCACCACAACCACGCTCATTTTCAAGAGGAAGGATGCTCAAATTGTTTTAACTCCTTTGGCCTCAGAAAAAGACAAAAGTGGCGTCCTTAATGTCTTCATGTAAGTTGAATGCATTTACCTCTTTAAACGCTAATTGATAAAGGATAGAAGAGCTGCAATTGATGTTAAAGCCGAATTTAGTAATGTGAAATCACATTTGAGCAAAGCACTGAGTATTAGAATGTTGACATGTAACTGATTACTTTTAAAACCTTAGAAATTTTTTTTTTAATTAACAAAAGACTAGGAAAATTTTAGACCTCAAAGAGCAAACACAGAGAAACTGTTAGCAAGGTGCTAGCTCAAAGACATGAATACAACCATAGTTGAAACACGACGGCAGTTGATTGGATAAAATTGGATATCTATCAGATAAAAACGGCAACGTTGACGTAACAGGCATCCAGCGCACTCATAAAGAGGATAATAGAGGGACAGTCAAAAAGCAAAATTTCAGAAAGCGGGAACAAAAGGCTCTGCAGGTGTACTATGTGAATATTAATCCAGAACAGTCTGAATTTGAACAAGCTTTGTTGCTGTCTTAATAATGATGACTGGCGTGTGAAGTGAGATGTAAGAAAGGATAGAATGTAGGTAAGTAAGAGAAGAAGCAAATGAAAATAGCTGATTTTATAAAATCTCGATCTATTTACAGATCCTTTAAAGCACACATTATAGTGTAAGTAGAAATACATGGATTTCCGGAAGGTAGTGCGCACCTCTTAACATTTTTTTTTGCAGGTATGTACAGCATTTGATGAGTCTTCAGAGAGAGACTTTAATAGACTGGGAAAATGTTGGGTGTTAAAGCATGTGTGGTGCATGTCATTTTAACGAAATCAAATATGGTTTAAATTCAAAAGGTCCTTTACTCACTTGTGTAATTAGTATATTGTCTATTTCTTGAAACAGATACACCATTTAAAAGAAGGAAATCTTTAATCCGTTGATTTTGTTTCCAAACTTATTTTATGCAATATCTCAACCCCAATTGTACCAGTTCTAGTTAGAGAGGATCTAGATTAATAACTAAAACAACTCGAACTACAAGCAATTATTCTGGTTGCAAAGCAAAGGAGAGTAAAGAAAACTATAGGCATCGGAGATCGGCCGGTTTAAAGAGTACCGATACTAGCTTAAAACTTTAGGAAAGTAATTCTCTTACCAATAGACCAAGCGACCAGAAAATAGGAGATTATCAAGGGACGCATTTTGTTTCTCGCAAAAAGGCTTGCTCAACTTGCTTGCCGGAACAATATATTAGAACAATTTTCGAGACAGACATGAGCTTGATCATTTATCTTTGACTTTTCGGCTTCTGCAGATGCGATAAGACTAGACATAAAAACGAGGTCTTGGCAGAGGCGTAGCTTGGAGGTGTGGCAAGTGGGTACATTCACACATTGACTAATGTAAATGTAATGGCTATAGTCTTGCATGTGCAAAATAATCGGAACGGCTTTATACATAGATTCTGTTCCAATCCCAAATGTGGCAATCGTTCATGAAAGTGACTTAAAAATGTTTCGGCGATATTTGTCGAAGGTACAGATTTATAATCTTAACACTGGATCCAGATCAAACCAAAGGAAACTTACTTTTCTGGTTTTTTTTTTTTTATATATATTTAAAATGTTTCATTGAAAATCCATAGACAAGAAGCTTTAGATCTGAAAATATTGTTATGAGTAACATTGTTGTGTGCTGTGTGAAAAATGTTTCTGTTTATGTTTTTCTATTCATTTGAAGAAGCGAGGACTGTTAATTGTGGAAATATCCACAAGAATTCCCAATTCTTATTCATATTTGGTGCAAATTATTATATCAAGTCACTTGCAATAGTGCGAATATAAAAAAAAATGTATTAAATTATGCTGTTTCCTTATCAGGGGTGTCCTTTAATTATAAAAGTCTATTAGTTTTGATTTTCATGTTGTAAAAATAATGTATACAGAAGCCATGGTGAAGAGGAAAAAATTATTATTTTGAACGCTATTACTCAAAACCGCTAAAAGTTAAACATGGTACAGTTTTGTTTTATTTTGTTTTGTTTTTTTTTTTTTGTTTTTTTTTAAAGATATGACTATATCAAGTATAGCATCTTCTCGTTCTCCTTCCTTGTCGAATCTAAATTATGGATTTAAAAAATGTGTATTCCCTACTATTTCTGGATTAAAACTATTTTCCTAATTTAATCAAAGAGGTGTGGGTTCTTGATTTATTTATAAATTCAAGTGCATTGCTAGTTATGTTTTGTTAGGGCTGCTCACAGCTTATTTATGTTTTTGTTTTTGCTTTTTTTAGATCTACATATATCGTATAATGGTGAATCGAGGAAAAGGTTAAAATCGCGACCATTCCTGTGTAAAGAGGATACTAAATTTGATAACTAATAATCCATGAAAGACAACTAGATATCGATAATTACATAAAGTACGGCCCATTCTTAGTCAAAGATCAAGCCTTTTAACAGTTTATAAATAAATTGCAAGCCTATAACTTGAGAAAATGAAAATATTTTTTGACTTAAGATATCGAATAATTTCTTGAAACATAAAATAGTTCTTACGTTTCATTCATTTATTTAATTGATGTTATGCAATTCATCTGAGTTGTATAACAAATCGTTCAATTGTAACACTTTGAATCCCTTTAACATTCTCATCAGTTTTCTATTTAGACATCCCATTTAAAAGAAAGTAAGTTAATACAGCACATAGTCTCGTTATAAAAACAAGAGTAGGCAAAGAAGAGTAAAATGTTGACCTTAAAAGCCAGGCCAGTGTAACAGTATCGATACTTTACAATGTAAGAATAAAAACTCTCTTACCAAGGGCAACGGCGACCATAAGGTATAACATGATTAGGACACATCTTGCCTCTCTCATTAAGCTCTCTGAACATTACTACTTATCTACATGTGTAAAATATTTTTATAGAATGTAATGTCTTCATTTGTATTTTTTCAAGATAAGAGATAAGTCGTGGCTAGCTAAAGAAGGTAATCTTCCCATAGTCCTGAAGAAAAGAATGCATAGCATCTTATTGACTGGTTGATTTAAATTGTTTATAATACTCTTACTTTCCATTACATTTGTTTTAATTACAGTGTGTCTTCATGGCAATCAGGGTGGCTGTGTTGTCAGTCTGGAGTCCAGCAAAGTCGGTCACTCAGATCTATATTTATTTAATATTCGTAATATTCTCATTGGGAGTTTATTCATGTCAAAAAATATATGTTTCAATCTACATTTTAATATGCGCCATTGAAAGAAACCTTGTGTTTCTACTTATTTCTTTTCAAACATAGTGAGATGTATAAACCTTTGGTAACCCATTGAACAACAAGGTAGAGGGTAGGCTTACAAGCTTCTTCAGTACATCCTTCAGAAAGTGTTCTACCCGCTCCGTCTTTGTTAACTAAGTCACAACTCACATAAAGTTCCGACTAGTAAAAGTCAGTCGCTCTAAATGACACCACGGGACATTTTACTCTTACAAGATTGTGAGATAAAGTAACAAGGTTTGCGCAAGTCTTGCACCAAGGTCTGTTACAAATGCGAGTGCCTAAACAACTATCGGCATAAACTCCTCTGAGAACTAATTTTTTTCGTATATTTTTTGTTCTCCGGAACACGACAAAGGGGGACTCATGCAAAATCTCACTAGCATTAGGGTCAGCTTCAAGATGATTTTGAAATACAATCTTCTGAGCGACCACGTTCTGGTGATGGTAGGTCATGATAATTTTTGTGTGTTAAGAAGATTTAGAAGCTTTGGGTTATAAATAAACTGCTCTGTTCACTTTGAAAACCATATTCCAAGAAACCTCCAAAGCGTCCATTCGATATCCACATCCAAATCTCATTTGGCGCATCAGATTGAAAGTCTGAATCGTCTTAGCAAAGACGTTTCATCTAAGAGTAAGAGATAGATTTCTTATGTGACAGAACATGGGTGAAGGTGAAATTCAGTAGGTGTGGTTGTTTGTAAGATTCTAGTAGACAGACGAATGCCAGGAACTGTCCCTGATAGTGATCTTGATATCCAGAAGGTTTACTGAAGTTGATGAGATTTCGGTGGTGACGGAGAAACAGCATGATAAAGTATAATTCTTTTTTTTTTAATAGATTTTTCTATACATATTCCTTATTTTCATCCTTTTTGGAGTTTCTATCTCCCTCTTGTAAATATTCTTGTGTTGTTTCTTGTTTTTGTTTTTGTGTCATGTGAGAGGGTAAAGCCCAAAGTCTACTTGCTGGACACTGTTTTGTACATTATGGAGCTGTACTACCGTACCTTTTCCACTTTCCTTTATTTTCTTCTCTGATTTTCATTCATTGAATTCGCTTCCCCAAGTTCGTAAGCCTGCGTTTCAATGGTTGTGTGTTATTGGTGTTCGTGTACGTTATAAAGATATGCTGTTTATGGGTTTGACTTTGGCACTAATTTTGAGCGATGTAAAGTTTGAAGGATATTTAGTGAAACAATCAATACAGTAACGTTACTTAAATAAAACAAGCTATTCTTTAAACAAAAAATCCACTTAAAAAGACTCGCGATAGCCCAATACCAACCCAAATTTCTCTATGATTTAGCAACTAAACAGCTTTTAAAGTAATATTTTTAGCATAATTATTGAAAAGATCTTTCATTGCCTTTAGCGAGATACTTATTTAGCATATTTAGAAAGATCCTAGTTCTCAGCCCTTCGGTATTTTAATCTACATTTTTAACTTGGTATTGCGCATATTCCGTGGACTTCGCAAAACAACCGAACATAGACTTATGACAATAACATAACTTTTTCTTTATTATTAAACCTGTTTTTTTTTTATAAATGCTTAAAAACTTAACAATGCATCGAAGCCGATGCCAAAAGCATTAGCTTACGATAGTCCGGAAAATATTTTACGTTGATTTACATTGCTCAGGAGAACGGTAACTATAGTAACTATATGGTGGGCATCTGAAATTGATATTGTCATGACTCAGTTTTAGAAAAAAAAATCTTTATTCTCTGCGGTAATTTTCAAATGATTTACACACAATTTGAACAAAGAGTCAAACTGAAAGACAACAGGTAATGCAATCCTTACAACCATAAATTAAAAGTTATGATTGTACATCGGGTCGACTGATAATTTTCGAACGATGGTTTTGTAACCTGTTATATCCGTTTTTCATTTCTTTGAGTCACTTTATGATAATTTCAATACGCGATTTAATTTCAGCAATAAGTTTCGCTCAATCTTATCATTATGCAAGGTCTATGAAAAGAACAATAACGTCATTCTGTTCCTTTGTTTTGATTCGCTATGTAATTAAAAAAAAATTACTGTAAAGCGAACAGCAGCTGATTAGCTCAGGGATATTGCACATGTTTTAATGGCGTACTTTTATAAAACTTCCAATTACGTTAGTAGGAACGAATCTTGTTAATGATTAAGTCAAATATATTCATAGCAGAGCCTTCTGTGAGAAAGTGTACACTGAACCACTCAAACTATGTCACTACTTTCTTATTTAAGAACTCATCTCAGTTGTACTTATTTGTGTGCTTACAATATATGGCTTATGATAATAATAATAATAATAATAATAATAATAATAATAATAATAATAATAATAATAATAATAATAATAATAATAATAATAATAATAATAATAATAATAATAATAATAGTAATAGTAGTAGTAGTAGTAGTAGTAGTAGTAGTAGTAGTAGTAGTAGTAGTAGTAGTAGTAGTAGTAGTAGTAGTAGTAGTAGTAGTAGTAGTAGTAGTAGTAGTAGTAGTAGTAGTAGTAGTAGTAGTAGTAGGAGGTGGAGGAGGAGGAGTAGGGGAGTAGAAGTAATAATAATAATAATTATAAGAAGAAGAAGAAGAGCAACAACAACAACAACAAAAACAATAGCATCAACAACAAAACCAACTACTACTGCTACTACTACTACTACTAC
The DNA here is from genome assembly GCA_033675545.1 of Elysia crispata. Lineage (NCBI taxonomy): Eukaryota > Metazoa > Mollusca > Gastropoda > Plakobranchidae > Elysia > Elysia crispata. The sequence continues at coordinate 988,335 of JAWDGP010001550.1, forward strand.
TACTACTACTACTACTACTACTACTACTACTACTACTACTATTACTATACCACTACTACTACTACTACTACTAGTAGTAGTAGTAGTAGTAGTAGTAGCAGTAGTAGTAGTAGTAGTAGTAGGAGGTGGAGGAGGAGGAGTAGGGGAGTAGAAGTAATAATAATAATAATTATAAGAAGAAGAAGAGCAACAACAACAACAACAAAAACAATAGCATCAACAACAAAACCAACTACTACTGCTACTACTACTACTACTACTACTACTACTACTACTACTACTACTACTACTACTACTACTACTACTACTACTACTACTACTACTACTACTACTACTACTACTACTACTACTACTACTACTACTACTACTACTACTACTACTACTGCTACTACTACTACTACTACAATAACAACAACAACAACAACAACAACCACAACAATAAAAAATAACAACAACAGCAACAAAACAATGTATGTCACAGGCTTAGGCAAAAAGTAGTGAACTGAAAGAAAAAAAAAACACAGTAGAGGCGAAATAACGGAAAACAAACAGATGGTTTTAAACAAGTAAAGAAGACCTGCGTGCTTAAAGTAAAAACTCAAACTATGTTACTTTCGAAAGATTTGAGCATGTAACCTAAAGTAACACAATCAGTTAAAATCTGATAGCTGAGAGTGGTAACACGGTCTCCGTTATGCTATAAAAAGATGCTAGTTAAGTACAATTCAGTTACTGAAAACGTAAATATGACTGAAAAAAGAATCAGCATCAGTTTTCTATTGTCATAAACATGTAAGAGGTTTCAATGGGATCCAAGAACTAGAAGATTTTTGTTTTTGTTTGCTTTCTTTTGACATAATGAAATGGTTTTATCAGTCTAAAACAATCTGAACGAGTTATAGTATACTCCAATATCGCAACACATTGAATTTGTTAATACATTTGTATAAAGTTTAATCTTTTTATTCAATCTTCTCTATTGGACCCTGATACTAAAGTTTTCCAAGGTTAATCATGATGGACAAAATATTAATTGTTACCAAAAACGTCATATGATAAGTCGATATTACATTTTACCAATCAATGATAACACATAAAAAATGTCAGGTAAGCCTTAATATTGTGACAATTATGATATTTTGTTGTTTTTTTCATTCTTTACATACATCGTTTAGACAACTAGTTTGCAATGACAGCAGTATGTTTTATATGCTTCACGCTCTTTGTTGAACAGAGTAGTACTTGTTGTGGGTTTTGAACGTCACATCTTCCTCCATTTCTTTTTGACATTTGCATGAAAAATATTCGGTGGGTGAGTTTGGAATCTCACCTTGTCCGTTTCGCCCAGGCTGACAAATACCTGTTAGATAATTATGTCGAAAGACCTGAGGTTAACTCCTAATTGACGAGTTATATCAAAGGATTATTTTAACTTTCATCCCTTTCACCTTACTTCCTCTCTCACTCTCTCTCTCTCTCTCTCTCTCTCTCTCTCTCTCTCTCTCTCTCTCTCTCTCTCTCTCTCTCTCTCTCTCTCTTTCTCTCTGTGCCCTAAATTTTCTTGAAAAAATCTTTCATTATAAATTATAGGGTGGCTTCATTGTTTTCTACTACTGTGTAAAGTACGTGCCGTATTTCCATATCAATAGAATTAAATCAGTACAAAGAAAACGATTTCGATTTTTAACTAAAGTATATCTAGTCTTTTTAAAAACGCAAATTTTTGTTTGTAAAGAATCATAAACTTTGGAAATATTCGCTTTCCGTTTTGTATAGAGTAAATTTTTGTTGTTGTTTCTCCAATATTTTTTTTTCTAACATGAAAACAAAATTTGAATATATGTTGTTGTTGTTTTTTTATCGACTAAGAAGGCATGCATTAAATTTTACTTCTGACGTTATCAAAATTTAGTAGGCTACTTATGCAAACTGCTGACGGCTATCTTGTTTGTGTTTATGACTCTTGCTCTTGCAGTGCAACAAACAACTTGATAATTGCATACTAGAATGGCAGTTGACTTTTCATAGCCAGTGACAAACTAGAACACTTGGCAACTTGTGGAGAGACATAGGGCACCCCTTGCCTAGGCTCTGAGCCCTAAGAGATAAACATGTTAAGAGCCTTGGGAGATGGTACGATTCATCCATGAAAGATACCAAAAGAGGACTAGAAACAGTAGAACTTGCTACCGAAGGCCTGCTGGCCATCAACAGATGTGGCCTTCAGGGTAAGCTAAAGGTGTGGTGCCTACAGTTTATGCTAATTCCGAAGCTCCTCTGGCCACTCCTGGTCTATGAAATCTGCTCAACTACAGTTGAGGCAATAGAAGCTAAGATCAATAAGTTCACCAGGAGGTGGTTAGGGTTACCTCCCGGTCTCAAAGATGTGGCAATGTACTGCCGTAAAGCAAAGTTGAGACTCCCACTAAAATCCAACTTGGAAGAGTATAAATGTGGCAAAGCCAGGCTACTCTCGATGTTAGAAGACTCCGAGGACCCAATTGTGAAGACAGTGCAACCGACCATAAAGACAGGTAGGAAATGGAAAGTTGTCGAAGCCGTAGACGAAGCTAAGGAGTGCCTTAAGATTAAAGAAGTGATTGGGCAAACTCAAACTGACCGCAAAGGGCTAGGATCATCTACATCAAAGTGGTGGTCAAAAGCAGAAGGGAAAGAGAAAAGATACATGGTCATTAATGAGATACGGCTCAATGAAGATTCCAGAAGGGTTCAGAAAGCAGTCCAGCAACCTCAACAGGGACAATGGACTAATTGGGATAATACCCTGCAGAAATCCCTCACATGGAATGAGATCTGGCACATGGCGCCACTTCGGATCAGCTTTCTCATCCGATCAGTGTACGATTTCCTGCCCTCAAACGCAAATCTGGTTCGGTGGGGAAAGAAAGAGGACCCCACTTGTCCGCTATGCCAAGGCAGGCATACCACAGAGCATGTCTTGAGCTCTTGCAAAATCGCCCTCTCACAGGGGCGATACACATGGAGGCATAACAGAGTCCTTCAGGAACTTGCCGCAATCATAAGCACGGCTAAAGGAGAGACTACCCTCCCTAATACCAACGCGTTGATATTCACAACAGAGGGAGGCGCTAAGTCATGGCATGGAAGGCCGGTGAGGACAACAAACCAGATAAAATGCCTTCTACACGGCTGTGATGACTGGGATGTTTCAGCAGATCTTCCAGAATGGGACAGTCACCCCAGTATAATCAAAGAAACGAGATTAAGGCCTGATATCGTGATCCATTCAGCTTCCACACAACAATTGATCATGGTGGAGCTAACAGTACCATACGAAAACAGAATGGAAGAGACCCACATCTACAAAAGAGAGAAATACATGAACCTGACCAAAGAGCTAGAAAATGCCGGATACAAAGCTGTGGTGATGCCCGTTGAGGTTGGTGCCAGAGGATTCGTAGGGTCATCAGTCTACGACCTTCTAACTAAACTTTCAATATGTGGCAACAAAAGAACAAAAACTCTAAAGTTACTGGCGGAAATAGCCGAAAACAGTTCCCGGTGGATCGGGAGCAGGAGAAATGAGAGGTTCCTTCATAAGGATTAAAAATGCTCTAACCATCGCAGGACCAGTTGGCGAAGTGGTATAGCGCCGGGATCAGCAATTCATAAAGAGATGAGGGTATGGGTTCGAATCCTGGCGCTGTGTCACCTGGGAGTCATGACCTGGGTGTGGCCCGGCCCCCTTAGAGTGTCAGAGGTTCAGGGCCGAAACACTTGCTACAAGGGGGGTTTCTTCTCTGAAGATTCCCTGTTATCTAGCTCCCCAATGAGTTTCTACCTACTAAACATGTAGTATCGTGGCAAATAAATGTCCATCCGTTTTGTCAGCAATTACCAGTACAAGAGAGAAACTTGTAATCTCTTCAACTCGCACCCTGAAAGCTCTTTTGTTCCTGGCCAGCGGATAAAACGAATTTGATCTCAAGATTGCTTTACCGATCTTTAGTGAAACTTTAGTGAAAACTTTGATCGAAAGAAGTAAGCTCCCATAGACGGATATTATTTGACTCTGGGGCAGTCATCCCATGGATAAGAAACTCCCTATGGTTTTTTCCTTGGAAATCTTTGATCATGAAAATGTGGGCTTTTTATGGACGTGGGTGAAAGTCTATCACTCTGTCCCTTGTGAGGGGAACTTTCGACCAGCATTGGGAACTCTTTTGTAGGAGACCGTGCCGACTTCCGAAATACTATCTAAATTGATCCCAGAAAGCCCTATATACCGTTTGGCCTGTTGCAGGTCAGGCGTCTTTAGGTGGACTAATTGCGCAAGCCAGACTCGGAGTCTGGTGTAGAAGGAATAAAGATAATCATGAATTCCGTCGATATTATAGGAATGCTTTTGCTTAGATTTCTTCGTGAAATTCTCCGTGATTAGACAAGCCACCATAAGTATGGCGTGCAGTTTACATAAAAAAAGCAATCAGAATAATATAATTATGATTTTATCCTTTGGACTCTATGGTTTTATAGCAGATAAATTCACACGCTTGTTAGATACAGTGCAATCAAAATAACAAAATTAAAAGTACTAAATTTACGTGGACTAAACGAACGAAACATTAAAAACTGTATAAATCGTATTCGAAGATGGTTATAAAAATATGAATAAAAGTAAACATTCATCAATCCAGCTAGGATTCATTTATTTTTCTTTTATTGTAGGGAAGAAACTTTTTGTGAAACAATAACTATTTATTTGAAATTTGTTAATTTTAAAATACTTTTAGTTGTTAAGAACCTCAGTAAAAAGTAATTTTCTTTTCTGGTTTATATCTTATATATACATACACACACACACACACACACATATATATATATATATATATATATATATATATATATATATATATATAACCTCAAATCTCTGCACCTTAGTCTTAAGCAATAATAGAACAAAAACATAATCATAAAAAAAAGTTCGACAAACTTCCATTTTCACGAATTATCCCTCTCAGACGCTGCCATTTCTAGACTTTAGAGATCCAGTAAAAGGGTGCAGCAGTCAAAGATTGTTGAAAGGGATCAATTCGTTTTCTTTCGCTGGTTTTAAAATAAAAATAAGTACGGACGTTTTCTTTGTTCTAGTGAGAGAAGAAATGTTTCATAGTTGCAACAATTATGTTGTTATTCTTTCTAAGGTGACATAAACTATTTTTAATTCTAGAAAAAAATAAAAAAATGCACAATGCCGGAAGAGGAAAAGTGTGTTTAATATTAACAGCAATCTTCATTGAATCTTATTCCTTATTTTCCTTGTCATTTATTCAGGCCAAAACAAGCGAATTGTCTTCTTAATTATCGTCAACATCAGTTGTATTGGCAGATGTACATTTTCAGAGGTTCAGATCCAGAGATTAAAGCGATAAAATCTTCTTTACATTGAAAATCGTGCCACATTCCATCATCAAGGGGGTCGATCGCCACACAGTCTTCTCGCCTAGAAGCAAACCATCCGTTGTCAGGCCCATTTCCACTGGCAAAGTTGGTCCACTCTACTGAAGTGTCATCTTCCCACTGGAACCTTCCTTCTTTATCTTTGTCATGAAGTCCAATCCAAGCTTCATCTTTTCTGTTGTAGTGGTTGAGCAGTTGGTCGGTCAGATAGTCATTCAAGGCTTTAGTCTTCGGTAAGGCGAGTGTTCCTCCACCGCTCACGCAGTCTGCGTCGGCTCCATTATATGTCTTCCATCTGTTCACGGCAAAGTAAAAACAGGTCCCATTGTGCAGTTGCAAGAAGTAAGGCCCTACTGTCTGCAACACTCCAAATGGGCAGCTGTTGTAAATACTTGGAATGGTTGGAATGATTGGAGTGGTTAGAATTGGTTCAGCTGATGCTGTGAGGAGAAAAAAAAGGTAAAAAAAAAAATATGTCAGTGAAGATCCTTGTTATTTATGCTTATTATTTTTATAATGTGAAATATAAATATATATCATCTAAAAGAGAGTACTGAAAAATAAAAAAAAGCAAAAAACAAAAAAAAAAAAAAAAAAAAAAAAAAAAACATCGAAAAGTCATGAAGGAAAAGTAAAGAGATGTCATATCAGTTCATTTCTTATTTTGAAATTAGATGTTTCCTCAGTGAGGCTAGATCGAGATAATGGTCTTTCAACACTTTCGATTTATGTTTCTTTCCATTGTCTTAAATTATTTTCAATGGCTAATATTGTTTCGCTGTTCGTGAACTGACAACAAATTAATATATTTATATTGTTACTAATTATTAAGAAAAACCGTTCAAAATGTTTTTCACATTTTAATAGGCAAACTTCGTATTTACATTCTCAAAAATCGTCTCTCTAATGTGCAAATTTGGTTCTAGGAAGATAATAAATTCAAACAATTAAACAATGATACATTGAGGATTAAATGAATGAGAGATTTATCAAATAAGATCGAATGTGAATTTTATGAATTTCGGTCTTACCATTTAGAGCGAGTAGCACAAGGAAAACCAAGTAAAACATTGTGTTGCCGGCAACGAGGTGGTTTATGTGTAAGCGATCTGTCTAAAATAAGAGACGAGGAGTGATTGCAATCCAGAGAAGTTGTGATAAGGCTCGAAGCGTCAATTAGTTTGCCATTGGCGTAAACAGAAGAAATGCAAAATGTGGGTCTTTCACACACACACACACACAGTTGCCGTCTAAATATTTTTTCAGTAAAAAGGGTAGGCTAAATGAACAAAAAATAGAGATAAAATGTAGAACAGATAGAATGATAGATAATGAAATTAACTATAAGTAGATTAAGGAAGTGATGATCACGTCAAAATTGTGTGCTTAGTGTTTGGAGTGCTGGACTTGTTGCCTTCCGTCTTACGGATAACACAGTGTAATCTTAATTAACTTGCTAAAAAGTGTAAAGTCTAACCATTTTCAGCCAGTTATGGGTTGCATGTAATACGAAGTACAACACCATATAACTAAGGTGAAATACCAGTAATAAGAATCTGCGGGGTTAATGAAATAACAGATACAATATTCTGTACATTACTGTGAGAAAATTATATTGGTATGTTAGATTCTATCGAAAATATGTAAACCATGGTGTTTTATCCTCCAAAGTTGTCCAACAGAGTTATATGATTAGAGGGAGGTCACTGGTAACGTTGATCTCCGACACCATTGACCCCCCTCATTTGTCGACCAACACAGTACCGTAACTTTGTAAAGACCTCGATAAATTTAATGGCGCCGCCCTACAGATATAGGTGGAAAGAAATGGGATCAGGAATATGGGAAGCAGCCACAGCGTGTTTGTCGGATGACTTCAGGTAAAATCTTGAGTAATCCTGCATCTTTCTCTTTTTTTAAGTTTACCACTATAACAGAAAATAAATAAATACAAACAAATTTGTTTGGACTTTGAACTGATTATTTATATTTATACATTGTTGGGGCATCACTTCCAAGAAAATTGCTTTAGAAATTTCTCATCTTTCTATGCGCACAATCAATGTACGAGTAAAAGAATGCGAAGAGGGTTCTAATGTCGTACTGCACATTATGACGACGTGCCGGTATTACTATGATAAAAAAGCATAGGAACTTTAAGATTTAGGTATACTCTCTATCTATTTATCTATCTATCTCTTCTTCCAAGTTCTACAATGGCTTACTGGAAATCTTTCTATGTGCAGATAGAGCCGTAGGTAATAAAAAATTTGTTCAGGTCAGCCTATATCAAACAAAGAAACAAGCAAGAACTTATCTATCTCTGTGTCTCTCTGTCTCGTTGCCTCTGTCCGTCAGTCCTTCCTGTGTCTCTCTCCATCTCTCTGTTTTCTCTGTCTGTCTGTCTGTCTGTCTCTCTCTCTCTTCCTCTCTCTCTCTCTCTCTCTCTCTCTCTCTCTCTCTCTCTCTCTCTCTCTCTCTCTCTCTCTCTCTCTCTCCTTCCCCACCCTTCCCTTTCCTCGCTTTCTCCAAGAAAAGAATTTATTTTTTTCAAATAAAACATAGGTATTTAAAGCTCTTGATCCAGGCCTACTAAATTGCCTCCAAATGATATTATAAGGGTACCCGAAACTCACAAATCTTTTTTTCTTATTGCTGAAACATTTTAAATGAGTGGACGTACTCATGAAAATATTTGCTGAAAAATTTTTTCCTAGCTTTTCTTTTTAGAACCAGTCCCTATTGGTAAATTTGTACTTTTTTGTCATTAGTATTTTTTACAAACCGTTTTTATTACATTTTCATCATCCTTTAAGCCGTCCTAAATTTAGCATCTTGTAAAAATTGCCCACGCCCCTGGTGTTTTCCTGTAGAAGAAAGGCGTGGTAAAAATGGGAAATTCGTGCCATGTCGCGGGCCCTGTTTAATAGCATACTTAGATAAGATTTCTTTATACCATATTATAAATTTCCTAGAAATTCTAATTTCTACATATTTTATTTAAAAATGATACTTATACTTTAAGGCCGCTTGAGTCTGGGTTTTATCAGATTGTGTGGATGAACTAATTCTCTTGCATCAATCATTTTTGTAGGAAACTTAGAGAATATAATAACAGCAAAGAAAATATAAATTGAGGAAAGTGAGAATTAATCATTTCATACTTCCGTTAGAGAAATGTTCAGATCCTTTTCTCACAACCGAAGTGATACAAGATAAGTTTGTTTTTCACAAGTGTCAATATATCTTCATTCCGAGATACTTCGACTAAAACTTTGGACTCTGGGAATAGTTTAGAAAAGTTTCGGCTTTATAATATTCAAAACTTTTGTAAATTTCTGCTTGTGTATTAGCTTTTTTGCGATTGACAATCAATGACTGCCCTTCTTGCCTAAGTTGGAGAATGAAAAACAATGAAAGATTCAGAGGCCAGTTTTATATTTAATTCTAAGTCCAAAATGTTTTTATTTTTTCTCAAAGTATCTGGGCACAAAACGTAAATATAAGGATAAAAGGACTTTGACAGTACTTTTTTAAATGCTGTGCAATATAATCAATACGCTGTAATATTACTTTGGACTCATCAAATGGATTTATTGAAAGTTATCTCTGTTAAAACCTACTGAAATTTGTTTTTCTACTATGTTGATGTATCTTTGGATATCATTTTCAGTATATGTGATTTATCACATAAAGCGTCTACAGTGAATCGACAAGAGCATGG
>JAWDGP010001550.1:1002500-1102500 GCA_033675545.1 Elysia crispata
TCCGTCAAATCTGGAGTCCGATAGCTCTTACAAACTCCAAGGTAAGGAGCAAGTTTTATTCAGTGTCATGAATTTTCACATGGAGAGTTGTGGATTGCGGCCAGGTCTGTTGCCATACTCCTGAGTGGATTGAGCACGTAATTTGGAAATTCCCAGTCCCCGAAAATCATTTTATTGCAGCCAGTTTTATTGGCTTAAATTTTGTGAGCAAAAAAATTTTTTGCCGTGGTGGATTTATGACTTAAAAGATGCAATAAATTTGACGTTGTTTTTTTTTTGTTTTTAAACATGAAAAGTAGTTTCAAATATTGAATTGTAATGTTTGTAAATCAATTTATTACATAATTAATTAAAGGCAGTTATGAAAATCTTTTAAAAATCGAAGAAAAACATCTACAGGGTGATGTTTGAAACTGGTAACAACATAAACGACAAATCTCCCATTGATTTTTGTTATCTTTCTTACAGAAGACCAATTGAGGCCAGTAAGAGATGTATCTTCTTTATACCTTGTTCGTTGTTTGGCTCTGTGGCGGTTGCGTGGGTCATGTCAACAAATCAAAAAAGTTGGAATTATTAAAAGACACACTAAACTTTGTGCACAGCGATGGAAAAAGCAAGTCTCATAGTCTTAAAAGCCACCAAGATATTCAGCCAGCCTCAAGTGACTTTCGGAACTTAAAAAACCATCAAAAGTCATTATATCCTCGAAGAAATTCTCAAAATTTAAGAAAACACTTTGAATTGCAAGAGGCATTCAGTGACTATCCAAAATTTTATAAGCATCTTGAATTACCGTGGCCCTCAAATGTGCCTTTGCATTATCAAAGCAAACATGAACCAATCCAATCATCAACTGATTCTCTGAGCTTTCATAATCATCATGAATTAAAAAAGTCCTCAGGTGACCACCGACCCTTGCTGTCATCAAGTGTTTCCCGACAGGTAGTAAATCAACAGGAAACATCACAGCGCTTCAGATATGCCCTAAGAAAAGGTTCTAGAACCACCACGGAGAGTTTTTGTCCTGCAAGATGCCACTGTAAGTACCGCTCAGACAAGACAGTTGATGTTGTTGATTGCTCAAATAAGGGGCTGAAGGAGATTGCAAACTTGCCAACCACATGTAGAATGGTATTTTTACAAAACAATGATATCAGCGATATATTTTATCACCAGTTTAGAAATCTGGGTTTACTCCAGGTTTTGGATCTCAGCGGAAACAGTCTTAGAAAAATTCGGAATGATACATTCCAAGATTTGAACTCCCTTGTCTCTCTTTCACTTCATGAGAACAAGTTACACTACATTCCTGGGACATTCGAGGTCGGGGCTTTCCGAGGGTTGATATCACTGGAGTCTCTTCACATTGAGGGTAATCAGCCAAGTATCTCAGAAAATTTCACTTACCCAGATCAGGCGTTGTCTTATGTTCCTACGTTACGGTATCTCTGGTTGGATGGATACCCACGACCGCTAGGGCCAGGCTTTTCCTACCTTCGTAATCTTTCAAAGATAGGTTTTGGATCTGGTGTCAGAACTGGCAGATTTTGTTACATGGGTTCTGATATCCCACGAGATTTTTTCCTCCACATTGCTACAACACAACCGCTAAGTGTGTATATGTCGCATTGCCGAATAAGTGCTATTGGACCAGATGTTTTCAAATATTTACCGACAATATATACACTTGATTTATGTTTGAATGAAGATCTGTCAATAGACGGATTTGAAAAAGCATCAGAAGGATTGAAAAACTCGAATCTCACTGAGCTGAACATTAGCTATACTGAGACACCTGAAAACGGTCATCGTCTTATAAGAAACACTACATTTAGAAATCTAAAAAATACTACTTTAAAAGTTTTGGTTGTAGAAAAATGTAAATTGACAACAATTGATCCACAAGCAATTTTAGATTTACCACAAACAATGCAGTTTATCAGTTTTGCAAGGAATTTCTTAGATTCAGGATCGAGCTTTTGGGCTTTAAGTTTAATTCATTTGAAAAATCTTAACACAGTAGTGGCAGCTGATCAAAACAGTCCTAATATTAAAAACACGCATCGTTTGTTATTTCTTCAAACGAATGCCACTATTAAAGCGCAGGGGTCTATCCAAATGAGCAACCCTCTATTTTTTCATGATGGGCTTCAGAATGAGCGCGAACAGTTAATCAGCGATGTCTTGAAATTCTCAAGACACAAGGAACAAAATCTTAACAGCATTCCTGTTCCTATACCCCTACCTCAGAAGCTTCAATCAGTATATGCAAGACATGTTCTACAAGGCTATTCAGCTGTGATTACATATCCCATAAGCATTGTCAATAACGAGGTTGTGAAATACGTGGACATGTCTTTTATTGGTATCAAGAGTTTCACTAGTTTCGTTTATGGAGTGCCCTCTCTGCAGTACTTTGACTTTTCTGATAACGAATGTGAATATGTAAACCCCCTCGTGCTCTCACAGGTTCCGAGTATCACGACTCTTCTTCTTCACAATAACAGATTTGGTCGAGTCTTAAAGAATGACGCTGAAGGAGTGATACTTTCTTTTTCCATTCTTCTTGAGACTTTGGATCTAAGTGATAACGATATTGACGATCTTTCAGAGAAGACGTTCCATAAAAATAAAAATCTTAAGACTTTGAATCTGTCCAGTAATGCGTTAAGCCACTTTCGACCCAGCCTCTCCAACAACACTGAACTCGAATTATTAGACCTGTCCTTTAATCAGCTCGAGGGCTTTTCCGAATCTACATGTCGGCAGATGCTGGAGATCAAAACAAGAAATCCTAAATTTATTGTGAAAATAAAAGAAAATAAATTTATATGTAGCTGTGACAACTTATATTTTCTAGAGTTTCTTCTTGATCACCCATCAATATTTGAGGACGTAAACTTATTTAGCTGCGAAGAGGCAGGACACGGCATCGTCATGTATGTTGGACTTGAACAATTTTTACCCCAGTTCAGCATTAAGTGTGTAGTTCAGTCAATTTTTGTTTATGTTTTAGTCCTTTTCTTTTGTATGATAGGGACTATTTCAGTATGTGCCCTTTACTATTTCAAAAGATGGCAATGGAAGTACCTGTATTACTTGAGTAAGAGTCGTCTCCACATCGGATCAATGTATGTAACCTTCAGACCTGTCGCTCACATCTTTGTAACCTATGACCAGGTAAGGAGCAATTTATATTTACCTGCATCTTTTAAACTGGTTCAAGCACATTAAAAACTTAACATAGAAAATGGAATTGCTCTATCGTATTTAACGGAGCAAAATGACTGATCTGATTTTTATTGCTATAGAAATGTAAAATATTATACAAAAATGTATTTAATATTGGAACGAATATAAAAAAATATAACGTAATGGAGATATCTAAGACATTGATGCTCATTCTTTAATAATAAGACAATCAAAGGATGAATGTGATTAAAAATTTAATTTTAAACGAATACTTTGAATTTTTCCTTAACTGTAATCGAAATTTGTTGTAAAAAATATTTTTGGCAAATACGTATATATTTTTAATGTAAAACTGTAAAGCTGTATATATATGTATATCTCGCTTCACAGGAAAATCCCAAGTTAAGACACATGATGAAGAACCTGTTGCTACCACGTCTGCACGAAATGGGTGTCACCACTGTACTTGGGGAAACTGACTTTCTCGGCGGACCTCTAGCGCCCAGCATAGCGGGCGCTGTGATCAATACTGGCAAGACATTGGTTTTCCTAAGTGCGGACATCTTCCAGGTAAATAATCAACCTAGAAAACATAAATGGACGCTCGAGTACATGGGCTGTCGTAAAAACCGTCAAACGCTAATAAAAGTTATAAATTCACGCAAGTCAACGATATGAAAACAGAGTGAGCTTAAGAACTTTTTGTTTGTACCTTCATATGCTAATAATGAGCCTCCTTTAAAGTAAGAAAAGAACTTCACTGTGAAGAGACGGAGAGAAGCATAATTATGTAACGTATCGAATCTGCTTTAGCTTGACATAGGATTGAATAGTTTAATATTTAGCCTCTAAACAATCCTAGCAAAGTGCAATATTCTTTGATTCAGTTATCTTAAAATCAAAGGAGCAAAGTCGATATTGTGGTCCACACTGGCAGGATGTTGCTTTTTTTTCAAAGGCAGACATCCCTAAACAAAAAGGTAGCAAAACTTGTTAGCAGTGGCTTACTGTATTAGATTTTAAATTAGTCCGTAGATTTTCAAAACAGCCCAAAAAATCTTATCACTTTTACAACAGGCTTCATTCAAAATCGGTAGAAATCAATTCTGGATAAGTCTTAGAAAGTATTCTGGTCAAGATCAATTTATTTTCTAACTATGTATAGCCTTTTGGCTTCCCAGGACTACCACCGTCGGTTAGAAATCAATCTGGCTATAATGCACGAGTTACATGTGGGTCGAGCAGTGTTGATCCCGGTTCTTCTGCTGAGACCTGACTCACTACCTTACACTATGCACGCTGTAGCTCCTCAGGTAATAATAATTATTTGAGACACCTTCAATGATTTTACTTGAAATCCGAAAAATGCTTCGCCAATGGGATAGTATTACTTATAATGTGTCATTCAAATAGGCAGCCATTTTGCTCATCATAACTTTGGAATTGGTAAAAGAATAAATTACATCTGTAAGATTATGCAATTTTTTAATGGGTGTCTACGACATATTTTATAGTTCAGTTTCATCAGTTTTTAGTGTGATTTTGTTTGGTGAATGGAGTACTCTTTTAATATAAATTATGAAACACAAGCTATTATTTAAACTTTCAGACATTAACATGCATGCATTGTTTCATCAAATGATAAAGCATTCGGATAAGCCTTTTACATATATGGCTTTCAGACTTTTGAAAAGATTATTTTATTATCGTATTACTGTTAAATCTTTTATTTCGTACAATCGATCAAACTTTTGCAAGCTCACAGTCAATATGTTTGGCTTTGTTTTTGGGTATGTTTTTTAAAGTAGCTTGCAAGACTACAAAAGTGACGAAGTTAAAAACGAATTCAAACATTTCTTTCCTTCCAAACAGCTTCACGCTCTAGAGTCTTTAGAGGAAGGGGAGCTTGAAGCACAATGTACCCAGAGAGTGAGGGGAGGAGCCACAATTAGACACAGGAAGGGTTGTAGAGAGCGTGATCAACTGGACGATTTTCGAAAATTTAAGCAACTTCTGAGACATTTTCCTCCCGAGATTTCCACATTTTTACAGGGTCAGATACACAGATGTCTCGTCTATCCTGGCGATCAGGAACATTTTTGGCAGCAGCTAAGAAATATTATTTTGGAAGAATAATTCAAATCAAGAATAACTATGAACCTTATTGGGTCAATAAATCTTCATGTAATTGAAGGGGGAAAGGTAAAAGTTAAAGAAACGAAAGATGACGAAATGAGTTAGGGGAAGGCAAATGAGTTGAAGTGGACGATAATCTATAAATATATTAATTTTACTTGTGTCTTTGTAGTTGTTTTAATTATACAGTAAGTACATTTTATAAAAGTTTTGCTTTTCCTTTTCATTGGCATTGCCAGTGGACATTTTTTACACTATCAATATCGTTTTACGTGCGGCCATACTCATACATTTTTATTCTCGCTGCATTATCTATAGAATATAGTCGTTTTTTTTGTTGTTTTTTTTATTGTACTCGTGTTTTTTTTTTTAATTTTTAAAATCGTAGATTTAGTGCCTTTATAATTATTGACATATTCGTACAATGTATATTGTGATCACCAATCAGAGCAGAATCTATGGGTTTTTTTTTTTAGTCTTCTGGTTGGCATTTTTATTTTAATTTTATTTGTTTCTGATTTCTTCGACGAGCGTCGGGGAAAGCTTTTCATTTTCAGCTAATTATTTTCATGATTAATTTTGGCGCAATGCTGTATCACGCTTTTTAGACTTTTCGTTAAAAATCGTTTTCGGTTTAAATACATTTCTTTGAAAGATTATGATTGTATGATATCAAATGGCAGTCAGATTAGCTCAGTAACGTAGCATAATATCAAATATGACGAGATGGAATGCGTTTTGTTTTAAAAAATCATATCAATTGAAATAGATTTTTTTTATAATTTTATAATCTAAAGTTTTCTTGAAATATATTTTGCTAATTAAATAATATCCTAATGTTACTCAAATGGCTGAATCTCAAAAGAAATCGATTTATCAAAGGGATCTGTAATAATTTTTTAATATGTAACACTAATTATCAAAGAAAAACACTAATTGATATTATTTGTGTCTGACACCAGGTTGTTGAGAAATAATTTTAAAAATGTCTTATTACTTGTTTATATTACTGGTGACACATCCTCGCATTTAGATCTGGAACTCTTTTGTTTTTATCCCGCTTCATGCGTTTCATTTACAACAGGGATTGTTGTGTTTTGAATGCTATACATGTATGCATATCAGCGAATAATAAACTTCTGCTATAGTGCTTGAGACTATTTAAGTTAACTTTGATGTTAATCACAAAGCTTTTTGCTTTTGAACGTTTCGTTATACAATTCATGTACCTTTTTATTGAAATTCTATATATTTTTCAGTACATTTTTTTTTGGCTTGACAGCTACTTTTATTCAAATGTAATCACTCTCTTACTCTTAGGAGGAGAATTGACTCTAGCCTTTGGACTAGGTTATCCAATCTTTGTAACCACAACATGATCGATAACTTTAATCTCCCAAGAAGTACATCTAGGAGCACCTTGACCTGGTACAGAAATATCACTGAGGCTGTCTCTGTACCTGGTACAGAATATCCTGTGCGCTAATTCTGTACCTGGTACATATCTTGTGCGCTATTTCTGTACATGGTTCAGATATATCCTGTGCGCTATTTCTGTACCTGGTACATATCTTGTGCGCTATTTCTGTACCTGGTTCAGATATATCCAGTGCGCTATTTCTGTACCTGGTACAGATATATCCTGTGCGCTATTTCTGTACCTGGTTCAGATATATCTTGTGCGCTATTTCTGTACCTGGTTCAGATATATCCTGTGCGCTATTTCTGTACCTGGTTCAGATATATCCTGTGCGCTATTTCTGTACCTGGTTCAGATATATCCTGTGCGCTATTTCTGTACCTGGTTCAGATATATCTTGTGCGCTATTTCTGTACCTGGTTCAGATATATCCTGTGCGCTATTTCTGTACCTGGTTCAGATATATCCTGTGCGCTATTTCTGTACCTGGTACAGATATATCCTGTGCGCTATTTCTGTACCTGGTACAGATATATCCTGTGCGCTATTTCTGTACCTGGTACAGATATATCCTGTGCGCTATTTCTGTACCTGGTACAGATATATCCTGTGCGCTATTTCTGCACCTGGTACATATCTTGTGCGCTATTTGTGTACCTGGTACAGATATATCCTGTGCGCTATTTCTGTACCCGCTATAATCAATAGTCTAGGTAGTAAGCATGGCCGCAGAAACCGGAAAGCATTACCGTGTGGCGCATGCGTAAAGAGCTTGGTGTAGAAATAACGCACAGGATATCTGTACCTGGTACAGAAATATCCACTAGCATCTTTAAATCACAAGTTATTACAGGCCATAGGCCATGTTTATTATTTTGATGCAGGTTAGTACTAGACAGTCTACTCGTGAGCTGTGCATTTTGACTTTAATGATTTGTCTATTGTTACTCTAAACATAAATACTAGTTTATTTTTTTACACTTCTTGAAACAAAAACGTTTATTGAAGCATGTTTAGATCACAGAGGTATATGTTAATAAATAGCTCTGCAAAAAGAAAAATTCACCAAAAGATAAGGCCTTAGGTACCAGTACGAAATATACATTTATATTTACACACACACACACACAAACATATATATATATGTATGTGTGTGTGTGTAAGTATTTATGTGTGAGTCTAAGAAAGGAGAGGGCCTTATCGATTTGTAAGCATTTTTAGAGAATCTCCTATTTATAACTTCTGTTTATCAAATCTGGCTAATGTTCTCACTAATAAAAGGATCTTTCCATTTTAGGATAGACATTATTATTTTTTAAAGTACATGTAGCCTTACTTTTAGGCTACGTGATAACAATTACTATACAACCGTTTATTTATTCTTTAGTTTTTCTTTTATTAAAAAAAATTTTCATTAATAAAACGCTCTTTAGCTTTTTACTGTTTTTGTTGATTTTTTTTTTTTCAGTATTCAATGTCATTAATCTGATGGTTTGTGTACTAAATTCTGTCATTGTTTGGCGCCTTCACCTAACTCTAAGTCATGTACATGTAATGCTTCTTTCCAAATACTGAAAATTATATTTCTCTGATTCAAATTGCTCGGCAACAAATAATACAGTTCAAAAATGTTATTCAAAATTCTCGAGGCTGAACATAAAACAAAAATTGTGGATTCTGAAAGGGATTTATGCTAGTCATTGTATGGTACATTATATTAGTATTTTGCTCCACAATACCACTCCTCAGTTAAATTTCTGAGACGTGAAATTTTATTGGCTGCTTCCAAACAGTTACATTTATGCAGCCCATACCTGCAAGTATTAAAAAGATTTTTAACTTTTGGCTTTAACACTTAGATTACAAACTTTGGCAACAATTAAACGACATCTTATCTTTAATTCAAAATAAGCCAAAAATTTATAACAAAGTCCATAACACAGAGGTATACTGTAATGTTCAAAACACTTTCCTCAATTTGCTGGGATTTCAAATGAATTGACTTCATACTTGCCATTAAGACAAAAAAAAAATAACAAAAAGAGTAAGTAAAATCTCAAGGCGCTGATATATTCATGTACAATGTAGTAAATTAATCATATATTAAATGATTTTGTGCCTATTCTAAGTTTCACACCACTAGCTGTCGTTGACTTTCGGAAATAAATCTACATACGTACTTCAGAAAATCATTGGCACTATGCTAGCTGTTGAAAAAAGCAAAAGCATCTCAGGACAAACAATAATTTCAAAGTTTTATGCCCATTGAATAAAGAAGTACAATATGTAACCCTTAATGCATACTCCACTAATTTAAATGGAAACATGATCAGCTTCAAAACAAAGTTTTAATTATCAAACACATTTCAATACAAATAGCAAATGATCGGGTGGAGGAACATTCATCTGAAAGCACAAGCTTTGAATACAAATACAATGAAAAAATTCCCATTGGTAGGCACATATGACGTAAGGTCAAAGAGTACCAAAAAGGGATTATGATTTTAGAAATGTCCATATATAATTCTATGAAGTAATATGGCATGAGGATAGGGATTGAATTTCATGTTTTTCATCGTAGAAAAAATTAGTATAGCGTTCCATTCGCTCATAAATATCATTTCTTTCTTAACCTGGATGAGTGTCGGATATGACATGTACTGATTACAAAAAAAAACCCTCTATAATTAGCAAAATTGATGGCAAAAGTGATTGAGGATTATCTAGATAACATTCTTTTATAAATTTATCAGTGCATTTCTGAAAGCCAAAAGCATAATATTGCTGCTTATTTTCATAAAATTAAAACATGACATCCGACATTTCCACAGATGATTTTATGGCTTTTTTCATAAGTCCATTATTTACCATTACAAATCTCTATTATATGCTTTCATAGTGATTCTTTCATACGAGGAGACTAATTTATTATCCAGATCTATACTCTGAGCCTCTTTATTTAGGAATCTAGAGACTGAGATGACAAGATTTAGCATCACACTATAGACTAATTTGCTACGTAAAATCAATCTAATCAAAAAGCCAAATCAGAAGCTTTCGGCTTTACAACAGGAAATTGGGCTTTCCAACCAGCTGTTATCAATACTTACTTCTACTCAATCCACAGGATAAGCTGGCATTCAAGGCAACAAAGTGACACCTTACTTTGGAATCTTAAATGGAATGAAGACTTGCAGTTTTATACACAATTTATTTTTGGTTGTAAAACATCTACTGAATAATTTTATGCCCTAAAAGAAGTGCTTTCATACAGTCTTGCAAGTTATGAAAGAAGTACCTTTGAAGCTACAGTACATCGAAACTCAGTTTTAAGCCCTATTGTATCATGAAAAAATTCAAAAGCGTTCATCTAAAGTTGAAACGCTCTCTATATTTGTCTCTTCATGATATGAACAAATTATAGACTCAAAGCTATCTGAAAAAGGTTGATTTTTTCATTTATTATGGGCAAGATCACAATTTAACCCGACCTCATAATTGTAAATATATAATTTTATATATTTCACAGCGTGAATAATATTAATATAATAAAAATAATAATAATAATAATAATAATAATAATAATAATAATAATAATAATAATAATAATAATAATAATAATAATAATGAAAAAAAATCGATGATAATAATTTTTACAATTTTGAACAATATCACAGCATGCATGCATCCATTGCACCCTTTAAACATTCACAACTGTTAAAAAATAGTAAGTAATGGCATCTTTTTTTTTAAATAGGCAAACTGATGATCAGTATCGTATGCACAACATTTCAACCAAATTTTTTTTTTATTTGCATCTCTCAAATAGAGCAAAATCATTAAAATAGAGTTCTAGGAGCTCGGATAAATGTGAAATGCCTGTATTTTAATACTGGTTTTGCTTGGCATTAAAGAATAAAAATGTTATTTTGTTTTTAAAACCTAAGTTGAGTGATGTTTCAATTCATTTGTGGCATGATAAAACACTTCACTAACTCAGATCACAAAATACATAAGACTTAGTACATGTATAATTATAAAGCTAATAAAACACAATACACATTCTATATGTCTTTATTCCTCACTTTGTACTTAAATCTGACATCCAAACAACATCTGATTAGGAAAATACATCCACAATAAGTATATATTATATATATATATACAGTTAACAATCAATCATTACAAATCTTCAGGTAGAGACATAAAAATATGCAAATAAATCGACTTATTGTCATTATTTTAACAATTTGTTTGATGAAACTCTGAGGATACATAGAATAAATGTATAAGCCTTTAAAATGTAATTCAAATACCAGCTGAACATTTTTTTAAATGCAGTCAGGTCTAACCGTCTATGTGGTTGATTTGAATTTATTTTCACAATCGTTTGTTTCCCAAATTTTGCTTTTTCTGATAGAACTTTTGAAAAATTTCTTACAATTTTTTAAGTCTTTGTGAAAATTTTTGCACTGCTCAGTGCCCACATGATCATTTCTTTGCTAATGCTAATTGCTATGAACAGCGTATTTTAAAAAATTGGATGAGCATTGTGATCCACTAAACCTCAAGGTTTCCAGTTAAGCATCACTAATAGTCTATGAATTATATGAAGGTGATTATCAACTTAGAAAAGAGTGAAATGTGCAGAGGAGAGTTTGTTTGTGTAATTAGAGGTACAAATCTTTCACTGTATCTTAACAGCTTTACATGTATGCCCATTTGTATCTTTCTGCACTGGGTCTTACTTTTAGAGGATTACTAAACAGGGGGGGAGGGGGTTATCAACTTGTAAATGGTCTCAAATTCTTCAAGAAAGGGCTTTTTTCAGGAAGATGTAGGTGTAGTCAATCAACTCAATACTTAGCTTAAAAAGTAGTATTTTCTCAAAAAGCCTATTTAAATGTATTCAATTGTACAAGTAAATTCATCCATTTTTCTCTTACAGCACCTTTGTATCACATGTACTAGCACATTAAAGACGAGAGACAGTGCAAACCGCATCTTTCAATACAGGGCTAGTGAAAGAGTAAAGACAAACGTTCCAAGTTGATTTCAAAAGATTGGAGATCAATAGGAAAACTTAAAATATTTGAACTGTTGACGTTAAGATATTATAAGGCACTATTTGGGGGGGAGAGGATTGTTACCTTGTCTGTGAAAGTGGTAAACTTGTAAGGCAGCACAACATAAACTTCTCCAGAGAAGCTAAAAATTGATCATTGACTTACAATGTATGTCCAACGAAACAAAGTTGAGCAGATTTTGAAAGCCTCAACTTCTAACTCAAAATGATTATTACAGACATCATCAAGTTTGTTTAAGGTTATTTATATATATATATATAAAAATACATGTAAATTAATGCATTATGAAAGAGTATTTATAAAGTGTAAACAATAAAAGTGGTTTAGGTGCAATTGTAAAGAGAAAGGAGATCATAGAAACATGTTGTCTGCATGAGAGTTTAGGACTTTTAAACTTACCTTGCCGTTTGAAATATTAGTTGTGCTCCATTACATAAAAACAAATGTTTCCATTGGTCAAATTTATTTGCTATTCACAAAGTACCCAAGCTAGGCCATTAAAAGTGTTATGATGTCAAAATAGTCATATTAAAAAAATTGACAACTTACAATATCAACCTTCACAGACAGTTTATATATTTCTTGTACTCATTTTTCCGAGCAACGAACTGAGTAAAAAAAAATTTCCAATTGAAAAAAAACATGTTTGTCATTCATTCTTCAATTTAGCTGCCAGTTAGTCATATTAATAAGTATCACAAGCATGGACTGTAATGTTGAAACTTAACTTTTCTTCAAAAGTATTTTCTGTCCCCAGATTAATTAAGAAACCAATTTTAGGTCATATATAGCTGCTGTGAAACTTTTAAAAGCTGCAACAAATTCATCTTTTTGTTACATACAATTGTCATCTTAAATTTTTCTGCAGGGCTCCTTTCTAGAAAAAAATTTCTTCATCTGTCTCATGGTTCAAATTCATTGTTATAGATTAAATAGTTCACCAATGCACGTAATCTGATATACCCTAAAAATTTTCATTGCGCCCAAGTATTGTTTTTGGAATATCTTTTTTTGCCTTCAATGGTTCCACAGTTGTAGGATCTACCTCCAGGTTCTCACGAAGCTTCCTTTCGTTTCTCTCCTCCAAAATGCTTTCTGCTTTGAAAGGAGTATTCTTTTCTTTTCGAATGGTCCATTCAAGATTATATCCAATGAAGCCAACAACAGCAGCAACAGGTAAGGTGATGTAAGGAGCATAAACCCGAGCAGCATTAAAGATCAGGTTCCACATTGTCTTTAGCACTTCAAGTTTATTTCAGTAGATAAATTGATACTTTTCGATCAATGCTGGAATGCTGGAAAAAGTATGAAGTAATACAGTAATGATTACCTTGTGAAGTGTAAATAAAATGAAAGAGGAAAAAAAAAAGGCATAGGCACACAATGAGGTAGAAATGTCAGAGAAAAAAAGAGACAAGGAGATAGATAGATAGATAGAGAGAGAGAGAGAGAGAGAGAGAGAGAGAGAGAGAGAGAGAGAGAGAGAGAGATCAATATAGCGAGGCAGTAAAAATGATGTAAGCCTATTTTATGTCCAAGGCAACATTACAAATAAATTAATAAGTTCAGTAATTTTTTTCAAATTTCAAACATAGCAGATTTTCAAAATGTAAAAAAAATGAAATTATGACATGCTATGGAACACTGTAATAAAATATTTAACGGTTTGTAAATTGTAAAATATATATACTTGTAGTTGTAGATTTTTCTTGGTCCAGATAATTGTACTACAAAGATATTTTTCTATCTATATCTAATGCTACAGTTTGGGCCATGTAAACTACCTTCGTTTGACACAAACCAACATAAAAAGTCACATCAAAACCATGTCAAGTTGGAATGACTCTTTCTCCATGTCATCATTTTTAATCCTTGCCTCAAAAATAGACCTTACCATCTACATAAGACTATGATTAGATCAAACATGGACCCCTCGAAATCACTTGTTCCTCAAACTCATCTGTTTTGCTCTTCTGATTCTCTCTTTATTTTCCTGTTGTTCCTACCTTTTTGTAAAACTGGTTCGAGATTATAAGACATATTCTTGGAACAATCAGTCCTCAGTTACATAAAGAAAATGTAATAAATTTGATAACACTGTGACTGAAAAAGAATTCTTTCATTGCATTCGAATATCTTAATTTTCGGTCAAGTGTCCTGCACAGCTGTTGTTAAAATCAAACAAACACACCCTGGCTCTCCCTTTCAATGAGTGACACAGTCTGTTGATAAGCACCCTTGCCTTTGATCCCTAGTTGTGCCAGCTGGAGAGATATCCCTCTCATGTCCGACCATACTGTCGCTCAGTTCAATGCACCCAGCAGGTGCTTCAAAGGGACCCATTGCAAATAACCTTTGTTTGTCCCACTTGTACAAGACATGGGCACTGATGACAGGTAGGTAGATCCTTCTTGGCCCACCCCTCGCTCATTAAATCAGTAAATGAGTGTGGAAAAATTAGCAGGTAAGATCTCTTTATTGAGATAGCTCAGTAAATAGACGTTGGACTGACAAAAGGGAAGTTTGGGTTTGATCCTTTATCGGGTCCTCTGATGGGATTAGACCTAGAATCTAGCATAACAAATTTTGAGATCCAATGAGCCCTTAGATTTAGAGACAAGTTTTCACATTAGGCGAGCAGAAT
This sequence comes from Elysia crispata, assembly GCA_033675545.1. Lineage (NCBI taxonomy): Eukaryota > Metazoa > Mollusca > Gastropoda > Plakobranchidae > Elysia > Elysia crispata. The sequence continues at coordinate 1,016,983 of JAWDGP010001550.1, forward strand.
CACAGTTCGAGTTGTTTGGAGGCATATAAGCTATTTGAAATACTAAAAATAGAGAAATAGCAAATTTGGTACTTTCGTAAAGCTCTGAGTATGCGGAAGTGAAGAAGCCACTACACATTGTTAATGTGCATCAAAATATTCACAAAAGCTGTCCCATACATAAAGTCCAGAGCCCATGTGCTAAAAATAGAATGTCCAAACAACTTTTCCTCCAGCTATCAAAATTCCCTAATGAATCTGAGGAATGCCTATACCTCCAGTTTCAGTTCATGGTCGCATGCAAACTAAGATAGGCTTAACTTTGCCTAGCTGATCACAAGTTCCCCTCCCCTTTAAATGTTCCCATAGCTCAAGATCCAGACCATGGGCAGGCACACAGATGGTTAGTCAAAAACTGCTCTACATAAACAGCCTACACCCATTCTCTTTCATCTGCTTGGCTGACAAAAAGTTTTTACTCATTGTAGATTTATTATTTCACTTTTTTGTTTTCTGTAAAATTGTGCAAAGGTGCACGAAACATCTTTAACATTACAAATTAATACAAATTTCCATTGAGCACAGGGATAAGGTTTTTGGTATTTCAACTGACCTTTTGAATTTTACAGAACATTAATACATTTCCATCACTCAAACAAGTATTAAGGTTTTTATGAGAATACTTTGACACATTTTCAATTACTGTGTGGCATTAACCAAACCAAAATTCCAAATTTTTTATGACATCAGTATTTGATTAATTTGTGTTGAGGTTTCATAAACTGGACTCATACTAAAGCTGGCACAAGGTTTCTCTAGTGAAATGTGCAAATAGACCAGGGTTGTTTAGATCGCAAGGGCGCAATAATCAGGAAAGCATAAAATGTAGTGGATTTACATTGTCTGAAAAAAAGTAAAACTTGATCCTGTTATGAATAATTTTTAGCTCTCTAGAGACCAGCTGATATCTTAGGTAAAGATGTACACTTTTTTAAAACAAATCAAAGATTTGCAAATGAAACATTTTAATTCAAACAACTCCATCAGTAGTCTAGGTTGCACCTGCAGCAGCAGCATCAGCCACCATTTGGCTCAGTGTGAAGGTGTGCACTGCTGCATGGCATGCAAAGTAGGACTGTGAGCGGGTGCTGTGCCCTTGGTGCCTGCCTCCTGCCACTGATTAACACCATCATAGTCTTAAGGCCTGGGGCCTTTGGACAATCTGTGCACTGCCTAATCATGTGATGACAAAAGAGACTATACTATTTACTATGTACATTTAGGTATGAGTAATCAAGTGGATGAGTCTAAAAATATCCCAACCTACTAAGGCCAAAAGTATGGTATCCCTTACAGCAAAACCTCTCAGTTTATAAAAATGATGTTGAAACATGAGAATTTATCTACATACTTGTATATAAAGGCCCCTATTAATTTAAGCTTCAAAAGATCACATTTAACTTTTCAGAGAACATTCTACAAATGGGCAATACAAATTGGGCTTATTGGATATAATACCGTTTAACACTAAATAACTGCATTATAATTCTAGAGAGTAGATCAAATTCAGCCTTCATTTTAATAGTTTGAAAGGTTTAATTGTAGGCCTAACTATATTTACTGATTTTGTTTTCACACATGAATCAGAAACTCAGGGGTTTCAAACTGGAAAAGATTTTAAATTGATAATCATTGGGTCTACAATCACTTAATTTGGATCTAGACTAGTTGAAACAATTAACAATCAGAGTCAAACGTCAGAAGGAAGGTTGTGATTTTATAATCCTATATCAAGCTTGCTTAAATTGGCTGGGCCTTGAGATGGGAGCACTCCTATACTCTGATGGTCCCGTTTGTTTACATGGAAGCCATCATGGATTAAACGTGCATTTGGCGGTATTATTGCACATCGGCCCAACTCACCCTAAGCTTTAAAATTGTATTTTTCTTTTCATGCGAAACACGAATAGTTTTATTCATCACAAATAAATACTTTTCAAGATATTAGCATTTTTGTGTTGCTCTAAAATTAAACTACAAGTTTTGATTTCGACGGGAAACATTCAATTGTGAAGCCTGACGTGAGTTGGACTGATATCTGCAATTTTACACGTTTGCCAAGGATTTTTTTTTTAGAGTTTGTCATTTTTCTATTTCAATTTTCATTATGGGAAAAGATAAAAAAAATACGATAAGATTATTATTATTATTATTATTATTATTATTATTAGATCTATTATAAATATGTATGCACAATGCTTCCATGTAAACAAACGGGACCATCAAAGTACAGGAGTATCTGAGATGTCCCCGAGACTTGCCAAGATCTAGATTTGACTCTAGATCTGTCTGTAAATCGGTAGATCTAGATCTATATTGATGACAAATTCCATGTAGGCCATTTGTCTAGCTCCACTTCCATGGGAATTAAGCAGAACAATGTGAGCTCTCAATCAAGACAATTCTGCCCAACAGGTGTCTTATGAAATAATAGAACCTTCAATCGGCATTAGGGCATCAACGGTTTGGGTGAAAAATGAAAGTGAAACTTAGTTGTCACTTGTTTTTACTCCAGAGGCTAAAAATATTTTTTACAGAAACTATTACTACTACAAAATTATTGAATACGCTGTTATATTTCATCTTTATTTTCCTTATATAATTATCTTTAAATTTATTAGGAATTTTTTTTCATTTCAATAACGAAATGCCAAAAATAAATAAGAGTGAATTTTCACCACATTTAAACTTTTCTAAATTTCTTTTCTTTTTATATAAATTGGCTACATAATAACTGGTTATTATACCCTTCATAAAATATTACGATTTGAGCTGTATTGCTATAGATTATGAAGCATCTTCTACATATAAGTATAGTCTCTTCATTTGATATTTGTTATCAGGCAATTAAATTTTTTTTTCTTTCTTCCATTTTTGCTTTTAGTTGTTTTTTTTTATTACAAAAGATGGCAAAATAACTTACATTTATACTTTATGTTCCAAGCAGTTACTGTACTTCCTCTTTTTCGACCGACTCAGTCAAGAGGCAACCTAGCCATAAAAAATATCTGTAGGTACCGATACATTATTTAGATCTAGATTAGATCTCAAGTCAACAAAACAAAGTAGATTGAAGTACATGTTTCCATGGCTGAAAGGCAAGGGAAATTAGACTAGATATAACTAGATTTAGATCTAGATGCGAAGGTGGCGCTGAGAATGCCGTGAAAACACGAATACTGCTCCTTATCTTAGCAGCCACCTTCATTATAATCATTTTTAATCCAGGGTTGTGGACACAGTGGGGCGAGAAAAACAAATGCAATTTTTTTTTAAAATTAGGCCTAGGCTACAGTTGAAGATAGTGTGTGGGTACCATGATAAGTGCAGAAACATTGATCTATACCACTATGCAGGCAATGTAGAGAAACATTGAAATTTAGGTAAATTTTTACTTCTACACCCACACTCACAAGAGTGCTGTTTCTTGTCTTTCCGGTCGACCTTGACCGTGATCGCATTATAAGTGAAAGTAGTCCCGATTACGTAGTACTATAAAGGCGCAATTTCATGGAATTTTAACAAGATAAATAAAAAAATTTGGGGGGGGGGGAGACCCCCCGACATAAAGCGACTTTCACTTGATAATACGATCAAATCCAGGTCAAGATGAACCGAAAAGACAAGAAACAGCACACAGTAAAAAAGAAAAATAAGAGTAATAAATACAGCTCTAACCTTTACTCCGTCTCTGCTGCTTCGAACACCTCCGTATCACTATCTTATAAAATTCAGCAATAACTTGAAAAGAATCAAAAGCACACTTATCACAAGTAGCCATGAAGAAAATCACAATCAAAACACTTCAGTTGTTGAGCGAATGAGTAATGACAATGAAATGAGACAAAAGACGCGCCTTTAATTGCGCATGCGCATGGGTAATTGTAAGATGTTGCACATGCGCAAAGAGTAATTAAAAAGAAAGTAATACGCGTGCGCAAAAGACGGAAGTAATTAACATGCAAAAAGGCACCTACCTCGAGTAAATAAAACTTTATGCGTGTAATTATTTCCCCAAATATATAGGCACCCCACGCGTCACTATAAATAGTTGTACCAGGCTTAATATATTTAAGAATTTCTTTGTCACGCTTCTCTTCTATCTCCCCAGTGAGAGCTACCACAAATCTTTTTTTTGTAACCCTTTCTATGCCACCAAACAGCCAAATGTCGTTCAAAAGTCTCCCCCTCTCGTATTTCCTTCTTACAAACTGGGTCTCGTCAATTTCAATTTAACTCCTTCACCTCCTATCTGCTCCTGATTTAAGAACCAGTTATAGCAAACCTCGCTACAAAAAGATCGCCAGTCCACAGATGTCTTAGATGATATATTTAAACACGATACCACAGTTCTGTGGTCCCACAAGTGACTAAGAAAGTGATTAATAAATAGTAATACTTTGCACGGGGCAATATTGCTATTATCAAGAAATGTTCCTTTATAATCGGAAACAGAAAAACCACAAAACCGTCGCTTCTTAGATTTAGGAACAACACTAGACTTCCTACAGCGCCAAACACTCTGATCCTTGCGGTAATTACAGTTAGAAAAACAATGTGGACAAATTATTTCTGCTGGTAAAACTTTATGAGATCGAAAAAATGCTAATGACTTAGCGTCGTTATTATAATATTCAGCAATAACTTGAAAATAATCAAAAGAACACTTATCACAAGCAGCCATGAAGAAAATCACGATCACGATCAAAACACATCAGCTGTTGAGCCTAATGAGTAATGACAATGAAATGAGACAAAAGACGCGATGAACAAAAGACGTGCCTTTAATTGCGCATGCGCATGGGTAATTGTAAGACGTTGCGCATGCGCAAAGAGTAACTAAAAAGAAAGTAATACGCGTGCGCAAAAGACGGAAGTAATTAACATGCAAAAAGGCACCTACCTCGAGTAAATCAATACGCTTAAATAATTTAAGAAAGAAGAAATAACCCAAAACAAAAAGTAATATATTTCAAAAACTATTTATTTGCGGTGAATAAAACCTTCAAATTCGTACTCAGCACATTGAAATCTAACAGAAAAACATCACTTCAAATGCCAATGCGAGTTGGGTGTACAGGTAAAAATATACCAATTTTTACTATTACACCCGCACTCACAAGAGTGCTGTTTCTTGTCTTCCCGGTCGACCTTGACCGTGATCGCATTATATGTGAATGTAGTCCCGATTACGTAACACTATGAAGGCGCAATTTTATGGAATGTTAACAAGATAAATAAATAAAAAATTTGGGGCAGAGACCCCGCCCCCCCCCAAAAAGAATAAATACTTAAATAATGAGGGGGGGATGCCCCCCCCCCAGACAAGAATGAAGCGACTTTCACTTGATAATACGATCAAATACAGGTCAAGATGAACTGGAAAGGCAAGAAACAGCACACAGTAAAAAAGAAAATAATAATGATAAATCCAGCTCTTACCTTTACTCCGTCTCTGCTACTTCGAACACCTCCGTATCACTATCTTCCTCTATTTCACTGTGCTTTTTCGTTCCCTGCGGAGGATAAAGAAGAGCTGCCTGAGTCAGAAATGAATGCAGTAAATTTTTTTCCTCTGTCCCAGTAACAAATAAATATCGGGCCAAATACTGGTGCAGATATTTTGAGCGCACTCCGGGCCTTCCTACTCCACTCTTTAATATCCCTCCAGAGGCGCTTAATGTTTGGAGTATGAATAGTGCTATCCTCCGGATCCACAAAATAATGAGAATGGTTAATAACTTTATGCGTGTAATTATTTCCCCAAATATATAGGCACCCCACGCGTCACTATAAATAGTTGTACCAGGCTTAATATATTTAAGAATTTCTTTGTCACGCTTCTCTTCTATCTCCCCAGTGAGAGCTACCACAAATCTTTTTTGTAACCCTTTCTATGCCACCAAACAGCCAAATGTCGTTCAAAAGTCTCCCCCTCTCGTATTTCCTTCTTACAAACTGGGTCTCGTCAATTTCAACTTCAACTCCTTCACCTCCTATCTGCTCCTGATTTTAGAACCAGTTATAGCAAACCTCGCTACAAAAAGATCGCCAGTCCACAGATGCCTTAGATGATATATTTAAACACGATACCACAGTTCTGTGGTCCCACAAGTGACTAAGAAAGTGATTAATAAATAGTAATACTTTCCACGGGGCAATATTGCTATTATCAAGAAATGTTCCTTTATAATCGGAAACAGAAAAACCACAAAACCGTCGCTTCTTAGATTTAGGAACAACACAAGACTTCCTACAGCGCCAAACACTCTGATCCTTGCGGTAATTACAGTTAGAAAAACAATGTGGACAAATTATTTCTGCTGGTAAAACTTTATGAGATCGAAAAAATGCTAATGACTTAGCGTCGTTATTATAAAATTCAGAAATAACTTGAAAATAATCAAAAGAACACTTATCACAAGCAGCCATGAAGAAAATCATGATCACGATCAAAACACATCAGCTGTTGAGCCTAATGAGTAATGACAATGAAATGAGACAAAAGACGCGATGAACAAAAGACGCGCCTTTAATTGCGCATGCGCATGGGTAATTGTAAGACGTTGCGCATGCGCAAAGAGTAACTAAAAAGAAAGTAATACGCGTGCGCAAAAGACGGAAGTAATTAACATGCAAAAAGGCACCTACCTCGAGTAAATCAATACGCTTAAATAGTTTAAGAAAGAAGAAATAACCCAAAACAAAAAGTAATATATTTCAAAAACTATTTATTTGCGGCGAATAAAACCTTCAAATTCGTACTCAGCACATTGAAATCTAACAGAAAAACATCACTTCAAATGCCAGTGCGAGTTGGGTGTAATAGTAAAAAAGTACCGAAATTTAAGTAAACCGAAATTTGTTGAAAGAATATTTCAATTATTTGCTAATCCCTAGGATGCCTTTAATAGTATAAAGTTGGCCTAAAAAATACATAACAGTGATAGCATTATGAATAAAGAAAAATAATAGGCAGATGAGCAGAGTACAAAAGTAAACTTAATGTAATGAAGCGCAATAAAATTGCTGGTCCACCTATCATGAAAGATGAGATCCAGGCAGCAATTATATAAGGGCAAGGCAACAGGCCCAGAGAATAAGCTGTATTAGTGGAACTTTTGAAAGCACATGAAGACTATGGCAATACGGCATCATAAGATGATAAATTGCAACATTACTCAATGAAATCTGATTCTATCAGACATCTCCAAACACTGCCAAAGAAACCAGGGCATCAGAGTGGTAATTTCATAGAACGATCCATCTTATGAGTCGTATCATCAGTATACTTTTAAGAGCCATCATGATGCGATTCAGAAACAAAATCACACTAGAAATAGCAGAGAAACAACGTATGTGGCTTTTCTGGAGTGAGAAGGTACAACAAATGCAATCCATATCCTTAAGAGAGCTTTATCAACGGGAATAAACTCAAGCAAAGAGATCAATTAAAACATTTGGTTACTTTAATATCAAGGACATGACAGCACTGAAATAGTTTCAAGAATAGTGCAAAGGAAAAGAATTTCCAGAGAATGAAATTGGTACTAACAAATGAACATCTCCATCTACACAAAAGGAAGAGCCCTGCAGTGCTGTATTAAACCTATTCTGATATATAGATGCGAGGCCTGGACCGTTTGAAAACAGCTACAAAAGAAACAAAAGGGAACAGATATGTGGTTCCTACGTAGTGAAACAGTTTTATGAGAAGTTGACCCATCATTCTGAAACAGATATTTCAGGCAACCTTTTTTGCCATGTGATGAGAAGAGAGAAACTAGAACCTGTGACAACTGGAGTGACCGAAGAAAAATGCAGCAGGGGAATAATGGCAAGAAAAGATGTTGATGGACTAACAAAGTATTTAAGTGTAGGAGAAGTGACGGATGTATACATACTAAAAGCAACAAGGGATAGAGATGCATGGAATGTCTTGATTGCCTACACTAAAGGGCAGGACACCTGTTTGATTGATACATGTACTCATGTAAAGGTGCTAGACTGTTGTTAAAGCTAAAACTTAAGTTTAGATTTAACTTTCTATCATTATGATAATCTTAAGTATCAATTTTCACAATTCTTCATTTAAGCTGCTAAATTTAATTCTCAGACTTTGAGACCTTTAGTATGATCGATAATTTTGCATGTGAAGCACAAAAAGTAGTATCTTGAACACCATGGCCTATATTCATGTGAAGGTGTAAACTTAGCTTGATAAATCGATTTAGCTAGCCTAATTTTTTTTTTACTAGACTAGTATTCATAGCAAATTTTGAACGTAGACTAGCTACATCAGAAAAGAAAAGAGAGGGAAAGTCTCTAAATGTGGAAGCCATATTGAAACTTTACGGAAATGACTTTAAATAGCCAAGATCCATTATAAATTGATTTGTTTATTCCTTTAAAATGTCGGGTGAAATGTTTCATTTGTACTCAAATTGAGAATGTAGATCTAAATTATAAAAACATATACCAAAGGGCTTGGAAAATTCATTTTTTTTTCTGCTGAAATGGTCAGATTAGACTTTCAAACCATCTCACTATTATCAGGACAACACCAAAGTAAGCATTATTTTCTTTTAGCAGGAAACAGATAGAGTTATGCCTAAATTTTACTCCTTAGTCCAGTCTCTAGTCAGGTGTAACTTAACGTCAAAATTTTCTTGGAAGAATTTCCTATGAATAGGTCATATGACTTTTAGACTTAACCACTTGAGTGCTGAGTTATAATTGATTTCTGAGTGAAGAGTGCTGAGTTATAATTAGGTAAAATTATGTAACTTGGGTTATGTGTATGAAAATGCTTCTGGTGGGTTTACCTTTGATCTAAACCCATTACATGTATACATTTTATGAAAGGTGAATGCTTGAGGGATCTACATATAAATCAATAGATCAGTTTTCGGAAAAAATTTATGGGATGTTTATAGTATGAAAGAGTAATAAAAGTTGTTATTGCCCTTGAATTTGAGTTATGTGTTTTGTTTGTTATTGTTTTTCTGAACATAGACAACACTTTAGGTAAAAAAAAAAAACAGATACAAAGAGAGATAAACATTTCAGGATTTCAAAAATATATATATATACCTTTATTGAATAATGTTGATAACCCTGTGATATGGTAAAAAGCACTCTGGACATAGGGTAACTTTGCATGACGAACACTCCCAAACAGTCTTCTTTCTTGTCTGGTGCACCCTGTGCATGCACTGCCTCCTCTTCCCATCTCCAATCCTGACAAGGGTGCATGTTGGGGGTGCAGCTTGGTAGTCATGATCAGGGGGTTGAATGTTCATCTCCTCATTCCCAGCACCCTCTTCGCGCTCGGCTGCGGCGCGACGACGTTTTCGCGGCGTCTTACCAGGGTGGTAATTACCCATAAGGCTCTCCACACACTCTACTGTAAACTGATGCCTGTCTTTGATAGGTCTTTGTGATGTATGCTCTTTGTATATTATGTATGCATTCAGAACACACCTACCAATAAGATTGAAAACAAGTTTGTGGGTCCATTTCATAGTCCTGCGTTCACTGAGGTAGGTGTACAGACGAGCATCTGTAGTGTCTACACCTCCCATGATGGAGTTATATGTTGCAACAATAGCAGGCTTGTGTTTCATAACCCCCCTTGCATTTCTCTGATCAACAAATCCTCCTTTGGCTGCCGTCGACAGGAGAACTGGTCTTTTTCCACCATCTTTGTAGACTGAGCACAACAGGGGACCCTTCCGTCGTTCAATCGTTGTGTTGTTAGGCAGTGTTTTTTTTTGAGGATTGCCTTGGGCAAACCCTTTCTGTTGGATCTGACAGTGCCTGTTGCTTTTGTATTAGCTCTATAAAGTTCCAAAAATAGTTTTGGGGATGAAAAATAGTTGTCCATGCCGACATGATGACCAGAATATAGAAGGCGAGGCTCTTGCAAAAGTCGGATCACCAGATTATGAGTGACATTTTCTTCAGCTCTATCAGCTTCATTGTGTGCTCCTTTATAAATTTCAAAATTTACAGTATAGTGAGAGTGAGAGTCACACACACACCATATTTTGATGCCAAATCTAGCATGTTTCAATGGCATGTACTGACGCAGGTGAGGTGTCTTCCCCCTGTAACCTACCATACTTTCATCTACCGAAATGTCCTCACCCGGTACATATAAGTTCCTAAAATTACTTCTGAAGTGATCAGCTATTTCTTTTACTTTGTAAAGCTTGTAATCAGGGCTGTTTGGGTCTGGCTGTAATTCATTGTCTGCAAAGTGGAGAAATTTCAGTAGAAGCTGAAACCGGTCCCTATTGAATCGTTCGATGAACCACGGTGTTGCTTGGCTGGGATTTGTACTATCCCAGTAATGATGGATGGCTGATTTCTTTATCAAGCCAGAGTTGATACAAAGTGATAGAAATGCCTTTATTTCAGCTCTGTTTGTAGTCCCTTGTTTTATCCAGCTGTGGACTCTAGAGTGAGGATGTTGAACAAGATAATCCTGATGACCTTCAATCCATTGTTGTGCATAGCGATTCGTTTCTGTGACAATTTTATCCAAGCTAAAATTGGTGATAAAAAATTGTAGGTAATCAATTGGATCTGAGTCCCTGGCTAGGTGGATTCTAGGCCCAGAGTTGACAGTAAATTCCACATTTAGTGGACCAGGATCTTCCCCTACAATGTTCATCCAGACCCCTAAGGCATTGTCACCGGCGGCAGCCCCTTCGTCTACCAAAGCATTATCATCGTCTGTAAGGGCTGAGTCTGTCTCATCTGGATCTGGTCAGAAAATAAAGGAGTATTCAGAAGACAATTAGATAAAAGCTAAACTTATTCCAGAAAAGAAAAGAAATACCAAGTTTACACCAAGGCAGAGTAAAAGATTTCTCTAAAACTGGAGAAAAGACCTAGATCTAGGAGTACAACTTTGAGAAAAAAAATTCCTAAAACAGTAATTCAGCTAGATCTAGGCTTCACACTTTCGTCTTACACTATCCACTAATTCTTGCGTTCTTAGTGATAAAATAAAAGTATAAATAAATGAAAACTCACCATCAAAACTGATGTCATCATCTGAAGAACACATCTCCTCCTCACTGGTTAGACCTTCGTCTTCAATATCCATTTTTACAGAAATTTTCGGTAAAAAGTTGATCAACTGTGGCCATACGCACTTGTTTACATTCCTAGAACGCAATGGAAAGGAAACTAAACGGCCAGATAAACGCTGCTTTTTATATTGCCAGTTTGAAATAGCCAGGCCAAATAGGGGTCGAATTCGACCCCATCGCACTTATACTGAGGGGGTCGATATCGACCCCATCGCACCTGAGTGGTTAAGCTAGTCAGATTTGGAGCTTAAGCCTTCTCATGATTACGGCTCCATATCAAAAGAAACTAGTTAATGAGCTGCTAGAATATAAGGCTATGTTTTGAAAATTGCATAATTATTTATTGTTAGTGAAAATGTCCCTTCAATTTGTTTTTGAAAGAGCTGAAGATATCAGATTAAAGGGAGTGAAGTGTGAGACTCACTGGATTTTATGAAAGAGAAATTCATCAAATCGTTTTTGATTTAAGTGAACATCAGAATGTAAATTTAGAGGCTGGTTTATTTAGAATGCACGGTTCAACTCATTTGATTTTACCCCAAACCAAATAAACTGTAACATTTGCAAGTAGAGATTCGCAATTATGACTAATATGAATGTCCTCACCTTTTTTTTCTCTCCAGATAATATCCTTTCAAAGCGGAAAAGTCAAGCCAGTAAAAATGCTTGCTTTGCGTGTGGCTTATATTTTCTTGGCCTTGCTGGTTATAACCAAGAGGACATCAGCAAACCTAAACAAACAGAAAGCTCCCATCACTGTCACAGATGGAAACTGGACAAATGTGCTGGATGGAGAGTGGATGTTGGAGTTGTAAGTTAAACTTAAAGTCTATATTTTCTAAGTTGAATTTGGGAAAAATGGTGGCCCAGCTTGGAGGTCCTCAATAATCAGGATTTGTTTTTAATCACATTGACTTTCGTATGACTTTGATTCATAGAAAAAATATGAAAAAAATCATAGAATTGAATTTTTAGGAACTAGGCAAAAGATTCTTCTACTGAGTAAAATATGTCTTCAAGATTTATACTTTCTCAAGCTTTATATTAGTTTTGAAGCTACCGTTATCAAGTATTTTCTTCATAATTTATAATTCCAGTTTTAAATGTAAGGATGACTAATTTATACAGTGGAAATCTCATAATTAGAATTGTATTGGAATTGATTAAAACTTCAAATTAAGAGGATTGGAGAAAATAAAAAAAAAGGGCATAACTGAACCTATCACTCATTGACTAAGTGTCTACTGTGCTTGCGGCGAGCAACTCTTTTCCTTCCCTTGTCCCGCGTTACTACCAGTATCAGTGTTACCACTGAAACTTCTTTCTTCGTGCACCAGCTCCCTCCGCGGATAGGGATTAGCATTGTTTGCTGCTAGAGAGATACATGTAATACTTTAGTATTGCCTTATAGGGTAGTTTTGACTTCCAATTAAGAGAATCAAACCAGAGAGACTTTGAAATGTGAGTTAGTTTTGAACAAAACCAAAGAGAAAAGTAGAACCTATCCTCTAGAAAAATTCGCTTTATTAGAAAGTAATATAATTAGACTTTGGTTCTTTTGGTTTCCACTGTATAGTTTTTTTTATATTTTTTAAGACTCATACTATTTCTGGGAGGAAAAAAGGGAAAGTAAAAAATGCAGATTTTTCCCTCGTACGTTCTGACCAAGTGTTATTGTGAGCTTGGTGAACAAAATAAATTAAAGTAATTGACACTGCAAATATCTTGAATTAAGGTATTAAAGTCATCATCTAACTCATATTGTTGTATTTTCAGTATGGCACCATGGTGCCCAGCCTGTAAATCTTTTACAGAGGTCTGGAGAGAGTTTGCAACATGGGGACATGACTTGGATATATCTGTAGGTGTCATTGATGTAACAGAAAATCCAGGTAATTTTTCGGGTTAAGTGATCAAGTACCAAATCTACCAATTTTATCCAAAATAAAATAGTCTTCCCATTATGGTTCAAAATATTTCTTTATCTTTCAAAATCATCTCCTTTGTTCATATTATACAAATGGCTTGTCATTCCATGTGGAAACCACTTTCCACAGTTACAATCTGAGACTACAGCTGCATCCAATTTCGCACCAAGTACAGTTAAAACCTCACAATTTAAAAAAAAAATATATATATATATATATATACTACAGGGAAAGCAGACCTGTGTAGTTTAAAGGTTTATCTTTATTCAAAGAGAAATTAAATAATTTAAAAAAAAAATACTTCAAAATTCAGTTTGCTTGAGAAGAGAAGGGGGGATCATTATATGGGTTCTGCTGCACTTTGTTTTATAAAAAGCAATAAAAATGGTAAGCATGGTTTTTGTATTATGCCGAGGACTGAGATCTAAAATCATTATGAGGTAATCATTAGCTTTATAGTATGCATCAACAATATCCAATAAACAAGAATAATGGATATGAGCCTTTTCAATACAACTTTGTAATCAAATCAAAAATAATCATATTATGATGCCTGCAAATAGAAAAAGACTTTCCAGATAAATCCTTTTTTTTTCAGGCCTGAGCGGTCGATTTTTGGTAACATCATTGCCAACTTTATACCAGTAAGTATTCATTTGAAAATAATTTGATTTCCTCTAAGTGATGCTCAAAAGTTAGGTAAGGTAAATGTTGAATTACTTCTAGATATTAATTGGAAATATCAATGCAGGTAATTAATTTAAAGGATCAATTGACTTCAATATTCAGGTCGAATGATTAAGGTATGCAGCCTCTCTTGGTCGTGAATTTTTGTTAAAGGAGAGGGAAAAAAACCAGCAGAATTAAAGATTTACTTGGTGATGTAAGGCTGGAAATTTTGCAAAATTTAATCAATTCAAAAGCCAGCCAAAAGATTTGAAATCAAGAGAAAAAATGAAAAACAATCATGAATTTTTATTTCACATAGTTCAAACAATTTCAAGCACCTTAGCTTTTAGATAACCCTTGGTAGTAAAATAGTTTAATAATAACATTTATTTGGCATACCAATGAGTATTTTAAATTTTGAAATTTACAAAAAAAAAATAGAATGATTTGATGCTAAGGAAGATTTGAATGATACTTTTCAAGGCTAATTTCTTGATATATTTTTTTACAACCTGCTTTGATACTGATCATTGTGCAAAACTCTTACAGTGTTCAGAATGGTGAATTCAGGCGCTATACAGGTGCAAGAAAAACTACAGATTTGATATCTGTGATTGACGAGAAGAAATGGGCAGATATAGAGCCAGTGGCCTGGTATAGAGATCCTAAGTCTGTTCAGTAAGTTCTTAATTTCTTAGATAAAGAGGGGAAAAATGGAACTCTCTTTTATTGCCTGATTCTATTGTCAATGAAAACATGTCATGGTATCTTTTTTTTTATTTATTTTTGTTATATTGCAAAAAAAAAAAAACGTTCTGAAGTTATTTCGTCAAAGAGCTTTTTCAGCAAAGAACTGTGATGCCAATTCTTTGTAAAATAATGGAAATGTTTAAACCTGAAACCCCTGTTAAAAGTTATGTCAGTGAGTATTAATTCAGTTATGAAGTTTCATCAGTTACGCATTACTCTCATTTCCTGAATGCAAGGTTAAAAATCAACTGACCATTATAATCTTGCAATATATTTGTTGTGACGCTTGCAGCATACTGAGCAAAAAAATATGCAATTATGTTTCCGTCTGCAGATTTTCCAAGAATCTTTGTAAGGAAAATGTTTTTAGAGAAAGAGCGGACCATTTCTTTGTTCAAGTTAAAGTTCCATTGTTTCAGTTTCAGTTTTACAATCATCTCACTTGTGATACAGATCATTAATGGCAAGATTTTTCTAGGCTTCTATGATCTGTCTTTAGATTCAAGATCTAATTCTTGTGAGGTCAGCCTGTTTTAAATTGTTTGTAGCAATCTAGTTTCTAGTCTAGTATATATATATATATTCTTGATACAGCCTGGTCAAGGTTCTATTTCATAGTCAGAACTAACTTAGGTGTAGGCTGTTTCAAGATGAATGAAACATTGTTTGACAGTTAATACAGTGTACATTAAAAGTGCACCCAGAACTCATTTAACAGAATATATGGAGAGGTCCATTTGCTAGTTGTTTGCAGACTGGTTTGAAAGGTTGATGCAGGGGAAATATCTGATGGTTCTGCAAAAAGGCATAACTGTATCGCCCATACTGTTAAATGGTCTCATTCATATGGTTCTATTGATTGTGTAATAACTGAATGATTAGGGAAGAGCTCAGAATAAAAATGTTTCTGATATTTCTAAAATCTTGGAATTAGGATTTCTATTTAAAAATTTGTTGCTATTCATCTTCCTATCTGTAGCAGCTTTAAATGCATGTCATGAATGAACTTAGTAATTTCTTTTTTTTTAAAACATGTTAAAATGAAAAAAGAGTATGTTAAGTTATTCTTCCCTAGATTTTAAAATCAATTTTAAGGCAAGATCAAAGCAATGTTATCACAGATTTGCCATTTTGATTAATTTTAACTAGATTTTGATTAATTTTAACTAGAGTCCCTATGGATAATGAAAAAAAAATCTCCATTTCCCCTTCCCCACTCCATCTTTTATCTGCAAAAAAAATCAGTTGTAAATTTTTAACCAATAAAGCTGAATTTATTTCAGCACATAATTTTTTTCCATAGGATTTAGAGAAGAGAAGAATATGTATTCTTAAATCTCTCTTTCTATTCTTGCTTCAGAATGGGTGTTCTAAGTTCCTTTTTTAAAGCAGCAATGTTTATTAGGGTGAGTTATATTCACTTTCTTCTTATTCATCAAAAATGCTATTTTGGCAATTGTAAATCACAAGTTGGTGCCTCTAGATGAAACTCATTTGAATTTAATGTTTTGAATCCCAAAGTTAGATACTGAGTTTAAGTTATTACAACATGATTTTGTAATTTGCTTGTATTTATTATAAATCATATTTTTCGGGTTAAATGAGCTAGGGCAATTTTAGTACATGTAGTTTATAGGTCAGATAATCCACATGTTGCCCAAAGTACATTTGAAGGTGTTAACAATGGAATTATTACATTTTCTTAATCTTCTTAGTGTTTAACATATGAAATTATCAAAAGCGGTATTCACTTCTTAGCTCTTCTGAAACACTTAGGAAAAGAGTAACTTATCTACTTTCAAACACTGTTATTTCAAGTTCCTAATTCTGTTATCTGACTCATTATATATTGCGTTAGGACTGGTCTTGAGATATATATGCATGTCCATTTCCTCAGTTCATAATTAATGTTGCTCAACCATGTATCCCTCTATCTGTCGCTGTGTCCCCACTCACTCTCTCTTTCTCTCTCTGTCTCTGTCTCTGTCTCTCTCTCTCTCTCTCTGACTCTTTCTCTCTCTCTCCATCTACCTCTTCCTCAAATCTCTCTGAGCAGAATACCATACTTGTTCAAAACCTTGTGCACCAGAGAGATGTTTCTTTTGATTTTTTATTTTTTTTATTTTGATTAGATAATTGATATTCCTGCTACTGTCTCTTTAAATTTCCATCTTATTAACTCTTTCAACTCTTTCCATGTTTTTTTGTTTAATCTACGCAGGGTGTGTACAGCACTATGACCAATGTTTATGGAATTCCAGAGTGGTTGTGCTATGTCATATTTGCTATTCTGACTATTCTAGTTGGATTAATTTTAGGACTGGTAATCTCACTTTGGTTTTGTGTTTCAAAAATGTTTTGTATACTTGATTTAGTCAACAATTATCGAGATTTATTTTGAGCTAATATTTTTTGGGTATTCAGAATGGCTGAAATGATTTTCATCTTGTTTTCTGTAGTTTTGTTGTCTTCTTTTAATTTTTTAAGAAAAGGTTCACTTCTGTGGAAAGAATATGATGTTAAGATATTCAGATTTTTTTCATGCTAGAGAAAGCTTTTATTGCTTCAAAATTAGTAGTAGGTAAAAACTCATACTTTCATGGTTTACTAAAATTATCTTAAAATCTGTGCTAGCGCTAAAGCAAAATACAAAGCATATTTTACCTGGTATTTACTTAGCATTTGTTTTTTTATCATTTTTTCCCAGTCCTCATCTGATTACTTTGAAGAAAAGTGATAATTCTGATAGAGCTAATGAAAATGTTTAATGCGCTGGGTCTTTAACACATATCCAATTAAATATAGTTGCAAATGTATTTTTATCATAAATATCAACATGTGCCTTTTTTTTTAATAATTTTTTTTTCTTTTTCAGCTTTTGGTTTTATGCTGTGATAACTTTTTCCCTGCCAAGTATATTCCTTTGCCTCCAGAAAGGCTTGCGCATAAACCTAGTGATGACCGTGAGGTAAGTTTCTTTATGCTAGTTCAGAAATAATTTTTCTTTGAATTTAGATAACAATACACCTTAAACAATGTGCATCCCGCTCTCAAATTATTATGTTAATGGTCGTGATAACATTGGCAGATCTGTCTATTTCAATTGATTTTATCTGTATAGTTTCATTGCCATTCCCAGTTTTCTAACTTAATTTGAAATGATTCGATATATTCAGCAAAATACAGCCAAGACTTTTTTTCCCACACAGTTGGTCCACTATCATGAAGATGAGATTTGGGTAGCATAAGAGTTAAGACAGATGAAATAAGGCAAATCATCAGGTTGAGACAGTAAATCAGAGGAACTTTTAGGAGCACTTGAAGACTATGGAATTGATAAGATTGCATTCTCAATAAAATCTATGACATATGTAAGATTCAACCAGACAGCTCCAAATCCATAGCACTGCCAAAGGAACCAGGGGCAACAAAGGTTGAATTAAATAGATCAATCTGTCTTATGAGCCATATCACCAAAATACTTTTAAGAATCATTATGATGCAAGTCAGAAATGAAATCAAACGAGAAATAGCAGAGAAACTGTGTGGCTTTGTGGCGGGAAAAGGTTTGACAAATGCTACCTACATCCTTTGAAGTATTATTGAACAAGTTCTGGAAATACAAAAAGAGATTTATCCATGTTTCATTGACTACACCAAGGCATTTGGCAGAGTAGAATTTGATGAGATAATTACACAACTAACATAGTCTAAGAAAGATGGAAAAGATCTACAAGTGATCAAAACCATATCCTTGAAACAGACAGCAGCAATACGAGTTTATGGGGAAGTCAGCTCATTTGAAAAAAATAAAGCGTGGTGCCAAACAAGAATGTGTGCTTTCCCCAAACCTTTTCTCTCTCCACAGAGAAAACAAGGGTACCCAGAAATTAAATTAGGAACATAACATAAACAACTTTAGAATGAGATACGCTGATGACACTGCATTAATTTAAGAAAATAAAGAAACAATTATTGTAATAATTATAAGACATTGACGAAGAAAAGAAAGCAGAAAGGAAAGGTTGGAATCGAAAAGGAAAAATACAGAAGTAATGTTTGTCACTTGACTGAGTATCTACAGATCAACACTTCTGTTAACTGGAATAAACTCAAGAAAAGGGATGAATTCAAATACTTGGCTGTATCAAGCTGTGGATACAACAGCCCTGAAATTGTGTTAAGAACAGCGCAAGGAAAGATGAGTTTCCAGACAATGAAATTGGTATTAATAAATAAAATATCTCCAATCACACAAGAAGAAGAGTTCTGAAGTGCTACATTAAACCTACTCTGATGTATGAATATAAGGTATAGACAATTTCAAAACAGTCACAAAAGAAACTGGAGGCAACAGAAATCTCATGAACTGCAAATAAATCAAATAAAACAGTATTATGAGAAGCTGACACAAGATAGCCTATAAGTAGAATTAGTAAACGCCAGAGAGAGAAACTGGAACATCATGTGGCAACTGGAATGATTGAAGGAAAATGCAGCAGGTGAAAACAGGAAGGAAAAAAAGTTATGGAGACTAACATAGTGGTTGAATGTAGGACTAGTGCAGATGCACTAAAAGTGACCAGATATCAAAATATGTGGAATGTCTTGACGGCACATGGTAAAGAGCAGGGCATCAGATTGATTGAAAAAAATTCATTGCACTTATCAAATACACGCCTGCCTACTTGAAAAAGTTCCAAGAAGTTATTCTCAAGACTAGAAATTGGTACAGCCACTCTAGTTAAAAAAAAAAACAACTATGTCACATAAGCTTTTTTAATTGATTTTGCTTTTGCTTCGAACAAATCTGCAGTTTTACTCACCACACACAAATCCTTATGACTCAACCCCACCTAAGTAATCCCAGATCAGGTAAAGCCCTGATCCTAAGAGAAGAACATAACTGGGAACAAAGAACAGATCTATACATTTAAAAAATATATTTCAATCAAACAAAAAAAGATAAAATTATGAATTCATAACCTGTAAAAAAAATTCTGATCTCAAATGGGCAATGGTCATTATGGGAGAATAACCATAATAAACGGTTTCTGTAGCATCCTTTAAATAATTCAAGCAATAATCCATCCTAATTCAAAGTTTAGATCTAGCCTTGAAGTCACCAAAAATGGCTTACGAAAACTATGAATAGGTGGGGGTAGAGTGAAAAGATTTAGATCTGTAAATTTAAGATGTTTTACTATGGTTTTTTTGTAACGGGAGATCAGCCAACTTATTAATTTTGAGTTGACAGAAACAAAAGTAATAACAAAACATTAAAAAAAAAGTTCTGTTGTCTTCACTTTTTTCCTCTTGGTGAAGTTTAGCCTGAAGGGTATTTGAAAGAGAAAATGCTTCTTAATCTTATAGATCTCATAGTCTTGATCTACTCTCATTTTTCTTTTAATACACTTCTCTGAATCAATAAATTGATGATTAGATTAAGTATATGTGAGCAATAATAAGAATGTGCAGTGTAGAAATCCAAAACAGTAAATTATAGCTTAGATCTAAATCTAAAGCTAATCTAGGCCTTATATCTTGATAAGCTGTGAACTGAAACTGACAGTAAAGACAGCATCACTATCTTGGTGTTATGGTAGTACAACATTACTAAACCAAACGTAAAATATAAGCTTGAAAGGATATCCTGAGTGCAAATTTTTACTCCACTGAGAGACAGAGAGAGAGGGTGGGGGAGGAGGTTGGAAATGGGGGGAAAAGTTAAAAATCAAAGCCAATAGCTCCCCACTCCCCCCCCCCCTTTCCTCCCTCTCTCTTTCTCTTTCTCTCTCTCTCTCTCTCTCTCTCTCTCTCTCTCTCTCTCTCTCTCTCTCTCTTTCTTTCTATCTCTCTCTCTCTCTCTCTCTCTTTCTCTCTCTCTCTCTCTCTCTCTCTCTCTCTCTCTCTCTCTCTCTCTCTCTCTCTCTCTGTATATCTATCTATCTGTCTTTCTCTTGTACTCCTAATCTCTGTCATTTTGTTTCAAGTATATTTTCATTAAATTCTTATCTCTTCAGCATACTTAACTTTTTGGAGTTTTATTTATTTATTTATTTATTCATTATTTTATAAATAATTGTTTTGTCAATTTTTTATAAAATATTGTTTAAATAGTTTTTTTTCCTTTATATATATATATTTCCACAATATTTATTTAATTTTTGGGGGTAGATCTTTCTATATATAACCTTTTTCATATATATATATATATATATATATATATGTGTGTATTTTTTTTTCATAGTTTGTATTTCAAATTTTTGTATGTGAATATCCTCATGTCGTTTGTTGTTCTTGCTTTTGTGTCTGACGAAGGCGTAATGCCGAAAGCTCACATGTTTTGTTTTGTTTTGTACCTTTTGGAGCTGCACTCTACCTATTTTTGTTTTTTTTTACGGTGCTTCACATTTAGGAATAAAAAGGGTCTGTCCTTATCGTAGACATCACTGGTGCATTGGTATTTTATTATTTCCTTTGATAATAGGATGATACTGACATCATAGATGATACAGCAGATGGTCAGAAACTATCTGGTGAGAGCATACCAGAAGCCAAAGAGAACTCGCCTGTCAATCCTCAATCAAATGATTCTGATCTTAGAAAGCGTCAGTCTAAAAATGCTGACTGATGGTTTATGTACATAATTTGGTTTCAAAATATGAATGCTTTGCAAGTGTTTGAAAGTCAGTGAAGGAATATTTCCGAAGGTGTTATTGTGTGAATGCTTCACAAGTGTTTGAAAGTCAATGAATGGATATTTTTGAAGTTGATATTGTATGAATCAATGGCTGAAAATGTTTGAATGTTACTGAAACTGCCATTGATAATCACAGGTGTAAAGAGAGATGTAGGGCGCTAGAGCTGCCTCTTTGAATATTGTCTGAATTTGAGAGCATTCTAGTTTGTTAATGTATAATTTTGTGGGATTTATCGAGATTTGTTGATTTGTAAGGCATTCCTAAAAATTTGTTCGTTAAATTCAAAATCTTTTTCAACTTTTAAAACATGTTTTTAAAAACTTACTGTATAAAAAAATCATTGAAGGGATAGTCATATACACACACATAAACTCTATGTTTTTTGTTTTGTGTATTTAGTTGGCTTTATAAGCATATCAATTTGTAAACCAGTCTTCAGATTTTTTGTTGAGAAAGTTTGGGTTAGTGTTAAGTCTTAAGTAACTTAGTATTGTGTCATATAACTGTTAAAAACCATATTTTTATTCTGTTGACAGTATCATTTAATGTTTATTATAAGTGTTGTTATTGTAGGTTGAACCTAGAATATGTTAAACTTGTGTTGGATAAATATCAAGTAATCTGATCTCAGCTGCAAATTTAGTGAACTCTATCACACATTCTTTTCTTTATTTTCTTTAACTTTTAGGAATGCCTTATAACATAGGGCCTCAAATTTTGTTTCCTGTATTTCTTGTCACGAAAATTCTATGATTACAAAGATAATAAATCAATTTTTAAAAAGTACCTATTTTCACTGAATATACAAGCAAAGTTACGGAGAAGGTTATTTGTCTACTACTTGGATTGATCAAAGTCATATATGCTCATAGATTCAAATTTTGTGGTAATTCAATGTAGGTTTTTCATCTGGCTCTTGTCTCTTTTGATAAAAATTCAAATTGATTCTACTATGATCATTTTGAGTTTTTTTCTGCTTTACAATGCTTTTGAAGTTCTTTACTATTGTTCACGGTTCCATACCAAAAAAAAACTTGTGCTTATTCTATTGAAATACTCCAGCATGAGTGCTTGAATTTTGTTTAGGTAAGAAATTTCTTAGCACAGCCTTGCAATTGTAGAATTGTGTAAGATTTTGATGAATGTTGGAAAGCATATTGTATATTCAAGGTTGGTTTAGTTTGTCTTGAATTCAGATCATACCAATTCTGGAAACTTGAAATGGAGAACTGTTTACATTTTATTTCATTCTCATTCAATGTGCTTGCCTGCTAAGGTTGTCAATTGGCTCTCCTGCTTTGTTTTAATTCCTTTTACTCAATGATTTTATTTAAAAAGTAATTAAATTATCTTTACTATAGTACTGTCTTCAACGTTGTCATTAAGGTAATTATTTTATACTATTTTTATAGGCTTTGAAATAAAGTGTTCTAAATATCTGTGTATATGAATGTGTTTTTCTGCACAGTATCACTCTGCATTGATCTGATTAGGACTTTTCTCTTTCTAAATTGAACTCTGATTGATGGGATTGCTGAATTATTTTAATCTTTTAAAAGCCATAGTATATATTTTTTTCTTAAATATATTGAAATATATATCACTTTAGTCAAATTTCTTTTTACACAATCTCTCTTAATTGTTCCCATCCATACAGTTCCAGTTAAGGGGATTGGGTTGTAATTTGACCTTTTAGTCTTAATCGTTTTCATTTTTAGGATGTATGTTATATAAATGTTTTTGGAGTTGATATACCACTGTTGATAATTTACTTTTTTTTTTTGTTTCAAATCATCAAATCTTGTACTTACTTTATTATTTGGCAGGTTTTTAGTAGTGAATTTTTTTTTATTGATATAAAGCAAACGAAAGAGTTAAACATAACATTTTAAATATCACAGGGTGAGAATAAAGAAATAAAACCTAAAAATATGCAACTCTCTTCATCATTTTCTTTACTTGATACATTTTTTAAACAATCTTTATTTCCCTTTATCATGTTTATGTTTAGTTTATTTAAATTTATGTGAAAAACATCAATAAGTGGCTAGAATTAAGCATTATATTCATTTATTCATTTGCATGGAAAGAAAACTAAAGCCAGCAGCCCTTATAAATTATGTGCAGGTCATTTGTATCATTAAGTTTACATGCCCATTACAAGATGGTACGGGACTCTTTTGTTCAGCGGATATCATCTGTTGAACTTAATTTGCCTGATAAGGGCTAAGAGAACTTAAATTGTAAGCACCTTTAAAAGAAATTATGAGCGATTCTAAAGCCTACCAAATATTTTGAAGTTGCTACCATTTTTAGATAAAGAGTTTGAGTTTGACCGTAACCCATGTTATTTTTTGTTAATCTGATTTTTTTCTCATCATTATTCCATTATGAGGACATTTGTTTTGGCTCTTCAGAGTATGATATTGTTGGAAAATCAGAGCCTTCGTCTTAACTTTTTCAATTTGTCCTTTTTTCTTTTTTTTTGCTACAAATTGAATGGTTGAAGGCTTAGGAACTGAAAATTTCAGTATTTATAGCATAATGAGTATGAATGATGATTTTGACTTGTTGCCTTCTGTTTGCTTTATATTTGTTGAACATCTATGATTGCTTTTGGTTTTTGTTTATCAATTTAATTTTAAAAATTAAAAAAAATAAGCATTTTTTGGATTACTCTCAGACTCATCTTTTTGCTCATTATATTATTACTTTGTATCCACGGCAGAATAATCACATTTATCAGCTTTCAATAAATATAATGCAATATGCATGCGTAAAATTTTAAATTCTGAAAGTATTGGCATTAAGGACACATTTTAAAGGAAGCTAAAGAGAGAAAAATACAAATATGTTTCAAAACAAATGACAATTTAGAAATATCAAAAATTTCAGGCATTAAATGGACTGATCCATTTGTGTTCATGTACACCAAGGTATAGATTCTTCAAGGCAGATAATGTTCAAGTTTATTACAAATTTAATTGGATATTTTCTTCAACTGTTCCTAAAATCTTTTGTAATACCTTGTAATCAATCATTTTCACAATCAACTCAAATTAGAAACATCTAGAACAGATGAAGAGAAAAATACAATTTTCCCTGTGTGTTTAATTTTGTATCGCATATAAATTAAACAATATCAAAAACCATGATCCCAGTCTATTTCTTGATCAACCTCCTTGATTTCAAAGTTAACAATCAAATCTTGAGGCTCAAATTTCCACTCTTGGTCATCAATGGCGATTCCACATTCCTGCTCTTTCTTTATAATGTCAACCTCATCTTTAAAATATTTCATTGATGCTATTGAACCTGGGAAAAAAAATGGATAGAGCTTTTAATTAGAAACTTTTTTTCATTCAAAATGAGATGTTATTAAAAAAAAAAATCAGTAACAATAAAAATCCCATAAGTAGTTTTTGTATTTCTCTGCGTCTATTAGAAAAAAAAGATCTGTCTATATTTTACTCTCTAAGATCAATTAAAAGAAAAAATTTGATTTTGAAAAGTTGAAATTTTTATTACCCTAGACCTGGCAGTTTCTACCTTTGCATTTTGCATGTTTTAAAAATCACATGACATCAATGATGAATGTTGTACATTATGTTACCTTATTGAAAAGGACCAAGGTAGATAGAAACTACATAGAACAAAAAAAAAATGAAGACCAGACGAAAATCTGTGACAAATTATTCTGTAAAAGTCGACTTCTCAATTGATGAATTTCTGAACAGCATAAACTACCAAGCCTTTTCTATTTCTTATTTACCCTGATGCTAAGATCTCTGTTTCAAACAGGATGAAGACAAAACATCATTTAGATATGATAATAATAATATTATTCAGAAATGAAAAAATGTAAACGTGCCTAACCATCAATAGGCTATACATCTTGAAAATGAAATTTAATTATGATGACCTGGGTACTGAGTGTAACGTTGAGATGTGTTTAATTTTTCCTTGGCTCTGACGATGGTGAAGAATTTATATCTAGGTCTTTAGAAGAAAAAGGTAACAAGAAAACAGCAGGTGGAGGAAAACAGAGGAAAAATTGTGATTTAGAAAGAAAGATCTGACGAAGTAGAACTATGCGTAAATTCAAATGCAGAGGTCAATGAAGACACCAATCACATCTTTGCACGAAGCAGATGATGAAGATTTTGATCATAATGATTCTTTATACTTTAAAGAAATCCTATTTATACTGTTGAATATCAAAATGAAGATACTGAGTGTTCTCTTTCCTACCAAGCTTTTACAGCAAATAGCAAAACAATTTTATTATTATAAGCCCTTAATGGATTTGTCTTCATTTGTCAAAGGTAGATTTTGGAGACAAGTCACTGCATGCCTAGATTTCATAGAGCTAACAACGTAACAGTCAATATTTTATTTTGGGAGGGAACCTGATGAGGAAATGAAACATTTGTTGCTATCGTTTTGATGAGAATGTAAAAAGTGTCCATTTTTTCCACTTCGATTACAAAATGGCAAAGCCTTCGAGCCACAGAATGACAAGGTTAGGCATCTTGTGAAACATGTCTTTAACATTTGCCATAAAGCATTTGACCATAAAAATGCATGTGTTGCGTCACTACTTCTATTCAAGGGATGTAATCTCTTCAAGCAAAAAAAAATCCCTTTCAAAGAGCTAAAGTTAGAAATAATTTTTTTTTGTTTTACTGACTGGAAAGACAGTCCTATATCCAATCTATATCATAAATCATCAGATCTCTCTAGAATGAACTGCCTAAAGTCAGTTACCTCCAACTGCGATAAACCCTGCTGAAGTTCTTCCACGGGAAAGGATAGGCTATTATAGTTATAAAGTATTACAACTTCATGTCAGATTTTACATCAGGAGGAAAGTATCTGCAATATCAACCCTGAATCTAAATTGGTGGCTAATTCCAGTTTCCCAACCAAATCCTCGTGTTGGGTCAAACCAATGTGAGTAAAATAAACTGTGGTAATATAAAATGTATTTCTTACTATATATATATATACACACACAGAAGAATATAAAAAGAAAATTATATACACAAGCTTATTGTTTACACATATATTTATACTTTATCACCTCTATTCTCACTATAACAAGAAAAAAAGTCTTTTAAAAAGAATGGACAAGAATGATGATGAAACTGACAAAAGAGGAAAAGTAACACTGGCCATTCCATTCATATTAAGTGTTTTAAATGAAAAATGGAGTTATCAGAAGTAAATTTTAACAAAGAAGAAGAATTTTGAATGTTAAAAAAAAATAGGAAAAAGGGAATGACTGAGGGCCTTGCAGAATCAAATTGAATCCATGAGACCTGTCAAAGTTTACCAACCAGTCAGACTGACAAGACGGGATCATAGTCTGAAGAGCAAAATTTATTTTCATATAAATTAATAGAAATGACGAAATGGAAAATCAATGAGGTAAAGCGAGAAGACACAGCCATGCCAAATATGAATTCATTCTTTCAGTTGTTCAAAGCCTAATAAATAGGTCCTATCGGCACAGATAGATAAATGAACAGAAATGTTGGGTGACATTTCTTATATGAAAAAAAAAAGAATAAAATCACCAAAATTGTACCACATTCTAAATGGGAACTAATCAACTCTCTATTAACTTTGAAACATAAGAGAAAAAAAAAGCGTTAATTATCTAAACAACAGAGGACAACGATTTTAGGCACTTGATGAATAGATAACGAATCATACTCCCAAGACCTTTCAGTATATGATTCCATGAGTCTGAACCACTAAGTGTTGGAGAAAAAGCCTGGAAGCAGTCCCTTATTTGCAATAAATATGTAAAATATTTTTTCTAAAGTATTTTAAACTGCAATAATATGCATATATTAATACATTTAACCTGAAATCTTCAAAAGTAAATGAAATGGCTTTAAGTTTTATATATATGATCAAAAGTTTCTGAACCTTGTGAGGAGAAAAGAACAGAGCAACAAGTTTCTTAATAAGCTTTGAAAGAGCAACCCAAATATGGTTCAAAGCTCTGGGTCTGGGAGTAATAAAACAAACATGTTATGTAAAGTTTAATTAGTTTTAAAGAAATGTCCGTCAGTGTTACATACTGACATACAATTTCTGAGCGGAACTCTTTAAGAAAGAAAAAAAATAGTAAGCTCTAAAAGGGTAAAAGAAAATTTAAATAAGACAAAAAAGGTATTTTACCCTTGTACACTGTTTCATTGTTCCTGATTACTTTCACACCAAGCTTTTTAGACATGCCTCCATGAACACATCGGCATCCTGCTACAAAGCTTTTCCTCTTGTTTGGTAGGGTTACCTGGAACACTTGTAGTACTTTAGCCTCACCTTCCCACCAAAAAATGAGATCAAAAGTTAATGAACAAAAAAAAAGCAACAACTATAAAGGCTCTTCAAGGTATTGAATATACTGGTGAACAATAACCTTTTCTTTAGCCCATCAACTGAGTTACATCAATATTATGTGTAGTCAGTCTAGTTCTTGTTCCATATTACAAATATTTCAATTTGCAATCCCCTTAAACTCTTTGAATATTTAAGATTAAAGAATGCTCACTATGTTATCATACACCTTGGCATGATGCTGGAAAAAAAAATTGAAAATCACTTCCTATTTAGCAATGCAAAATAAGAAAATCCTGATACAAAAACAATGTTCAACCCATTTTGTCTTCATGTTTTTTGAACAATATTAATGAATTCAGAAATACCGCACCTTATCAAGCCCCAGGCGTCTAATAAATCGGAGTTAAGCTATATGCTTAAATCAACATGCTCTAAGAAGCCAATATAAAAATGTTGATACAGAAATTATCAAAACTCATATAAAAAAAGGCAGCGAGAGGTTGAGGTGGAGATTCATTCATGAGCATCATATTTAATTGATATATTTTTTTCCTCTTGCCAAAAAATAGATATGCAAGAGAGAGAATAATCAGCAAATGTCATGTAATTTATTTAAGCTGCAACACTGTATCCTTTAGCCCACTAAAATAAAAGTACAAGAGATAAAATCTTATTGGATAAAATTAATTTTTTTTTATTCTTATGTTATCAGCTTGCCCAATCTCACCTACAGTCACCTCTTCCTCAATTTTTGGTAATTTATTATTCAGCCTCTTCACTAGTTCTTCAAATAAGCGGTATATAACATTATGGCATCTCACTGGGACTCCCTTCTCCTTAGCAAGAGCTGCAGTTTTCTGTGGCAGGTCAACATTAAAGGCAAAAATCTCACCTAAATAGCAGTAAATAGATAGAGATGTAAAAGATTATTCGAAAGCAGCAATTTAACAAATGACATACGACAAACAATCTTGAGGAGTGTATGACAGATATTTTTTTTTCAAATCAATTGATTAAAATTATTTTCTTTAAAGGCTTTTGCATAGCAAGAAATATCACTGCATTTAAAAAAATTGTAACATTAAAAAGTAAAAAGAAAAAAGATATATATGAATAAATAGACAGCACTCACAGCAAATTTCAACTACTTCACTTCATTATTTCGAAATAAAAATATAAAAGAATTTGTTGACAGTATTCTGAAATTTACCTTCAAAGGCAGCTGCAATTTCCACATCTGACTCTGTCACGTTGCCAACTCCATAATGGATAATATCTAGTTGACATTTTTTTGAATGGTATGTGTCAAAAACATCTAAAATGGCATCCACTGAACCATCCACATCTCCTACATGATGAGGTAATTTGGAGAAATATGTTGGCTTTACAATTTTTTTTAAGTTTCATTTAATTTCAAACAGCCATTTTCAAAAGAGACTTTCTAATTTTGAATCAAAATCACAGTTCAGAGATTTTTGTTATACTGATTAATAGTAAAAAATTAGCTAATGGAAATCAAAGGAAAATTTCAAAATTTAATTCAGAACTTAATTTTCAATGAATTTAGCTTTTTTAATTCCTGTGAAATTTGGAAAGTGGGTATCTGAAATGGTGAAAAATTGCCTTAAGAACCATAGGGATCTTTTACATCTTTCAGACCTTCTCACCCTGTAGCTTATCTCCTTGCTGCTATTGCTAGTAACAAAAAACATTTTTACTAGAGGTTTTTGGTCCATAAAATAGAATCCTCTTACAATACTACCCCTCCACTCCCTTTTTTGTCTGCTTAAAACATACCAAAAAGCACTCATATAGATCTACACATTTTCGATCATTTGCTTAATTCTTATCTAAATTCCAATTTCTATATTGCTACTTTAAAAAATATAAAACAGACATAAAACATACTTTAAACGATGCTAAAGAAGTTCACCTTTCAAGACAAGAGAAAACTGAGGATGATCAAGCCGAGGCTGACTCTCTTTGACTTTGGCCTCTCTTCGTTTTCTGTATATTCCTTTTTCCCTTCTTGCTACTAATTCAGCATGATGTTGTTGCTCATGTTCTCTACGACTTTCTTCAATGGCAGTCCAGGTCTCATCCTGCTTTCTCTTTAGCTCTTGACTTCGGCGCCATGCCAGAACAGATTTTACTTCAGACTTGTGAATTATGTAAAGACATTGTAAAAAAAGAAAAAGGAGAATCTTGTCATCTTACATTGAATATTCATTCTACACACATAAAATCACACAATTCACCTGAAATTGGTACAGGATCATCTTATGCATAATAATATTTTAATCAACTAGCTGAACATCTTTAAGCGAATATTCTAGTCTTTTTATGGAACATCCCATTTGATTCCTTATTATTTTGTGTTTGCGAATCAACCAGATTCTATTATGTCACTTTAGGTTTAATTTTAGCTAGGAGATTTCTGGCTCAGTTTGCAGTTTTTCTACACAAGTCTTCACTAGTTCTACTTAATGAATCTATTGCATAATTTTTACCTACAACATTTGAGTCACAGATGGTCAGAGACATAAATGAATATGTATTGTGAGAGCAAGAGAGAGACACACATACACACACACAGAGAAAGAGAGAGGGGGAGAGAGAGAGAGAGAGAGAGAGAGAGAGAGAGAGAGAGAGAGAGAGAGAGAGAGAGAGAGAGAGAGAGAGAGAGAGAGAGAGAGAGAGAGAGAGAGAGAGAGAGAGAGAGAGAGAGAGAGAGAGAGAGAGAGAGAGAGAGAGAGAGAGAGAGAGAGAGAGAGAGAGAGAGAGAGAGAGAGAGAGAGCGAGAGAGAGACAGAGAGAGAGAGAGAGAGAGAGAGAGAGAGAGAGAGAGAGAGAGAGAGAGAGAGAGAGAGAGAGAGAGAGAGAGAGAGAGAGTGAGGGGCTGGGGCCATACAGCATTTGGGATTAGGGGAGAGATGAGTCAGGGGACTGGACTCTGACTGGCGTGTCATGTGAGAAGGGGAGGGGAGGGTTAAACAATGGCTCTGCATCTAGTTATTGGATGAATTTTATTAGATATAACTTATGAGGCTAAACTAAAAATTAAATGGTATTTTGACTGATTTTGATACCAAAAAATAGTGAAAATCCCTTTGAATTAGGAGAAATTAGCCAACCAAAATGTCGATTTGTGGGAAAATGTATTAGTACTGATTAAAGGAATTTATTTTGGACTTTTTTGTCATGTCAAATTAAGGGAAATGTCGAATAATGAGATGTCTTATAAAGTGAAGGGCACTGTAGATACGCCTACCAAATCGCTGCCATTTAAAGTAATGATTAGCATTGAGGTAATGTATTCCAAACCAACTATTTAAAAAATAAAAGAGAGAGATGAAACAGAACAGTCCCATTTCTAGAATTATGGTTAAACTGGTGCCAATTAATTTGACCATCATAAACATTTTCCTTCATCAGGCTATTTTGCCCACTGCCGTGTTTATCTGGCACCCTGTTCAACCTGTTTCCTCACAAAAATGTGAAGTAAAACAATTGAATTATACCTCTCTTCTGACTTGGAGGAATTCATCACCAGCAGAGGGAATTTCTTTCCATCCTAAAATCTCAACAGGAGTTCCTGGGGGTGCTGACTGCATTAGTTTTCCTGAATCATCAAACATTGCTCGAACCTGGAACGTAATACAGTAGAATATGATCAAATCCATTACAGATCCCTCAAAATCACGAATTCTTCCAACTTATCTGTTTTCCCCTTCTGATCCTCTCTTTCATCCCTTCCTATTTCTACATTTTCGGCGAACTAGTTTGATATTATAACATGTTTTCTTCGAACAATCAATCCTGAATTAGAGAAAAAAAATGTTCGCCAAATTTGACAAATCGTGACTTTAATCACATTCACAGATCTTAATTTTCAATCTAGTGCTTTACACAGTTGTTGTTATTCTTCAAACAAGCACGCCTTACCTCTCCCATTCACTGTGTAGAAACAATTCATGGTCAGGTAGCCTAGCTTTTTATCCCTAGTCGCCAGGGAGAGAGACACCTCCTCTCGCGCCCCACCTTTAGTAATCCTATGCACCCAACACCAGTTGTCTATCTGCATCTGTGCTAAGTCTAACTGTCGTTAAGACTTGCAAGGGGCTGATTGTAATCAAGATTTGCTTATTTCACGTGAACAAGACATGGGTAATAATGATAAGTAAATCTGTCTGGGCCCACCCTTGCATAATCAATCAATAAATGGGTGTGAAAAAAAGCTGGCCGATACGATCTCTTCATTGACAGTTAGGACACCAGATAGCTCAAAAGGTAGAATGTTGGACTGACAATAGTCAGTTTTGCGTTAAATTCTTTGTCGGGTCCTCTGGTGGGATTACTGGTAGCTTTTCCTTCACAGACAGCCCTTGACTGAGTCAAAGATTTTTCTGGAATAGGCAACATTCATTGTATTTGAATGTCAACTTTAGTCTTAATGTATGCCTAGCTTTTTGTGACCACGATTTAGGGTCAAGATCTAGCATCAAGAGTTTGAGATCCAATAAGCGCTGGAGTGTGGAGACACGTTTTTACATAAATCGAGTTGAGAATGACAGATTGGGTTGTGCGGAGGTCCATGTATCTGTCTTCCGTCTGCTATTTCAAATCCTAAAAGTAGGTAAAATATGGCAAATCAGGTATTCCTATAATGATCGGAATCGTACAGGAGTTGCCAAGAAAACATGAAGCCTCTTTATGTTGTTTAAGTACTTCAAAATATTCAAAACTTTCCCAAATGGAAATTCAGGTTCTGAGTGCTAAAAATAGAATTGATTGAACATGGCTTCCTCGAACATATAAAAATATGAGGAATCTATACTTAACAGTATATAATAAGATTGGATTAAGATTAAACCAGTACATCATTTTATCTTTTTTTGTGTGTTATCTTCACTTCATTTTCTCCTTTTTCAAATATGAAAGGAATACCTTTGCCCAGGATGTCCCAGCTACCAACAGGTCACCTCGTTTCAATGTCCCTCTTTGAACAACAGCTGTTACTAATCTCCTTGGGAAAAAAAATAGTAAGGTAGATCGTGTTTACTATACTGTGACCTGTATAGCAATTACAATGTTTGCAGTGGTAATAAGAATGTGAAGAGCATTGGAAGAAGCCAATTGCTTTCACTAGTGGTGAAGAGAGACAAATTGTGATGAAAATAGAGCTAAGAAAGTCAAGGAAGAAAAGAAGGAGAAGACGATGAGGTAGATGAGTTATAGGAGTAAATGGGACCAAGAAGAGAAAAAAAAAAAAAGAAAGAACAAAATTTACCCCCTTTTTTGATCTATCTGAGCTTCCACCACACGCCCTTCCACTAAGCCTTTTGGGTCTCCCTTCAACTGCATAAGCTCAGCCTGAGTTACAATGGCCTCTTGAAGCTCCATAAGACCTATTCCCTAAAGAAAGGCAAAATAAAATACTTCATTAACTATTTTTAATCATGATAGTAATCAAGGCAAAATAGAAATCTGTAACAAGATGTCAATTGCACATTAATTTCAGGCCTATTCTAACACGCCCAATAAGCCCTTAAGAGAAACACTGTCTTAAAAAGATTGAGCTCCCAAAGTTAGCTCACCATGATGTAGCTATATGGTATGTCCTGCAAAGCAAAATCAGCCACAACAACTTTCCTCAACACTTACAAGAAGATAGAAAAAAAACTCTCTCTGCTTGAGAGATAATTTAAATAACTTCCAGGGTACCATTTACTACCTGACATTTCAGTGCCATGAGTATTATGCCCCCACATAGTCGGGGAGATTACTTATTTACAACCTCTTTTAAGTTAAAAGATAAAAAGCCCTTTTGAAGTGACTCAGTAACTTGGCTATAAGGTTTATCTTGTATGAAAGTTTAAGTAAACGGAACAATTTTCTATCAAAATAAGAAAAATGGGTTTCATTGGGATTATGTCAGGTCCAAAGCACATTAATTACTATAGAAGCAATAAAAAAATTATTAAGATTAAAAGCATTGCAAATAATCCTTTCTTCCTTTGTCAGAGAACCTTTGAGGAGCTCAGTACACTTAACAATTTCCGTACAATTCTCCATCAGCAACTTTATATTTTATCAATTTTTTTTTTACCTCAAGGAAATTTATTAAGGGCATTCAAAAACCAGTTTGAGAAATGTTCAAGAAAGTATAGAATTTTAGTTCCCACTGATCCACCTTAGTTTTCAGATTCTGATTTTTGCTAAAACCCTACAGCTATAAGGCCCTGATCTCTAAGAATATATGCATGATAGTGTACAGGCTTGGCTCAAAATGCTGATCATCCGTGCTTAAGGAAGACTACGGGTGTGAATCATGTGTGACAAATTTAAAGTCTGACTGATTTCTTGATTTCACTTTTTAGTAGGCTTTTTATAAAACATTAGGTTTTATGCAATTTGATACCAAATTCATCTGCCCAGTTCTCCATCATGACGGTATTAGTTTGTGCATAGCTTAGGGTACTAAACATACCACTAGTTCAAACATTATCTCAAACATGTCAGATCCTACGAGTCACTCTATAGAATGAGCAATTTAATTGTCATACAGCTGTTCTGTTCATTCACTTAATTTAGCTGGAATTAATGAACACACTGAATCATTCAATGAAATCAGATGGCTTTGAAAAAATTTGAATGGCTCCCAAAAACTAAGAATAAAATGAAGTCAATCGCAATGCATTCTGCTGTAATTTGACCTATTGACTTCCACACCCTGTGTAGGTGCTTTATGGGTAGTGGATTTAGTTGTATAATGTTTGTATTTCAAGCCTAAGAACTTAATTTTGTTTGTTCAACATAGTTCGCACTGTGAGAAAAGTATCCTTGAAAATGTGTAATTTAGATTCTTCTGGAATCTTCCACTTAGTAATAGCATGATGATTTTGCACTCCTTGTTTACCCTTGTTCTGATTGGTTGCTATTTCATTATGTGTACAAAGAATATTCTCCATGAATTATGTAATTCCTTTTCTAGATAATTGGATGGGATTTAGTATCAATAGGAGTTGAAACTGTGTCCAGCCAGTCAACTGTTTGTGAGCAGTGATTCAATGTATAGTGATTATTGAGTCAACCTCTTATCCGTCAGCAGTTGGTCAGCATTGCGTTGGATAAAACAGTTGGCAACTAATTTTTACAAGCGTACTTCAGACTTATTTTCTACGGACAAGTTGTGTGATTGTTGTGTATATCTTCATACCCCTAAAAAAACAAAGCTAAACAGATCATAAAAGTCTGTTACATCCATAATACAAATTCAAAACACCATCTAGTAGACCACAGTTTTGATTTATTGAATAATGGAGAGAGCACTCTAAGAACTAACCTTTAAGGCTGATATTGGTACAGCCTGCACCTCCCCGCCAAACTCTTCTAGCAGGACTTGATGTTGCATTAACATTTGCTTGGTTTTGTCCTGAATGAAATATGGCATTCAAATATTTTTTCTTAATGGGAGCATTTAAATCTTGGTAAACAAGGAAATTTCAAAGTGTCACTATCGTGCAAGAAAATTTTTGTCTTTTCTTACTGCTCTGAGATGGAGATAACCAACACATATTTTTCTGATATGATCAAGTTGCAATGATAGCATTATCAGCTACGTATGAAAATACAACCAGTTTTTAACTATACTCCCTTGTATGATTAGGACAGGTACTCCTTTAATCAAAAAATTAACCTACTTCTACCAATTTAGAATAAAATTAAAAACAGTCAGTTCTCTATTGCATTAAACATAGCAATTTTCCCAGAGTGTGATGAGCAGGATTGTTTGAGTTATCTTTATGAAATAAGTTGTAATGAACCCATTGATCCTAACTTACACTTCAATTTGCACTGATCATTGTCTCTTTGACAAGGACTAGTTTTAGATTCTATTAGTAGTAGTGACTAAAACAAAACTGCAATTTTTTTCACCCCCATCAATGAATGCTTTTTCGTTACCTTTAATCAACTTTGTTCTGACTCTTCTAACTTCTCCACATGAATTAAAGAGGTAATATAAAACAATTTTACTCAGAATGTAATTGCTATCTATAAAATGAATATTGCAGTGTGAGAGAGACGAAGCAAGCTTTTTCTTTAATCTGCCACTTTTTTTCTTTTCTATTCCAGATTTCACTAGCTATTTCATTTATGATAAAAACTCACCACATCAGCGTTTTCCTTGTCTATTTTGTTTATTGCAACTATAATAGGCACTGAGAAAAATAAAAACAAAGAGACAGGTTAAGACAATTATAAAGGAGTGATCTTTGAAAC
The DNA here is from genome assembly GCA_033675545.1 of Elysia crispata. NCBI lineage: Eukaryota > Metazoa > Mollusca > Gastropoda > Plakobranchidae > Elysia > Elysia crispata. The sequence goes on from JAWDGP010001550.1 coordinate 1,052,812, forward strand.
TAATTCCCCCTTTTGCTTTTTCACACCAACAATCATCTTCTCTACTTTAATCTTTTCTCAATCTGAAAAACAGTCCTTTGCATACATATTTTTTGTCCTTGCTTTTACTTTAAAGTAAATAAAATAATTGAGTAAAAACTTGATATGAAACAGTTTCTTAAATATTGTCAAAAAAGTAAATTAGACATAAAAGTGTAAAATCACTATTGTTTGTTTATTTAACAGCCTTCTTGCTGCAATAAAGCTAATTCTAAGGTTGCCAGACCTTGAAATAAGACAAAATTAGACAGGTCATGAACATTACTCTTAAGAATCCAGGAAGATGTCAAGTATTAAAGCTTGTCTATTCTCTTCTGCCATTTAGCAAGTGGGTAGATGATCCATGTTAAAAAAAATGAAACCTGAAGCATCCTGAGCATGCTGCAAGACCTCAAGAGTCTGTTGCATCACTCCGTCATCAGCAGCCACAACAAGCACTATTATGTCTGTGAGATGAGCACCTCTGCCACGCATGGCACTAAAAGCTGCATGGCCTGGAGTGTCTAAGAAACAGATACTCTCTCCAGATGAAAGAGACACTAAATACAAGATAAAAAAAATATTCAAAAAGATTGCTTTAGTTCTCCTCAAAATACACAACACACACATATATACAAACACAAACATACCAATATTTATATGAAGATCTATTGAAAAGTATCCTATATTATATATTAATAATAAAGTGTTTTTTAAAAATTCCTTTGTGTAAGTTAAAGTTTAAATTTAAGCTGCTAGAGTGTTGATTTGATTTGATACCATAGCTCTTCTTTAAGAATTCTACCTTGACAAATTTTAAGGGCCAATTTCACTGGTTAGTAAATAAAGACAGCCATTGAAGGATGAGCTCTAGTCATTGCAAAAATAAATAAAGTAAATTAATTTGGAGAAAGGCTCACCTCTATGGGAACAGATAAGGTAATTTCCTATACTAGAGTGCTATTCTTTTTTTTTCAAGAGCTCAACAGGACATGGTCAGAAATTTCCACTAATTTAATGATTTAAGATTTTTCATATAACCTTATCAGTTAAATCTTTAAATAAAATTCGAATTATTGAAATACACACCAAGAAAAGCTCCAATATGTTGTGTTATGCCACCAAATTCCTTGTCTACAATGTTTGAACTCCTCAGTTGGTCTAATAAAGTTGTCTTCCCATGGTCTACATGACCCATGATGGTCACAACAGGAGGTCTACGCACCAGAACTTTAGGGTCAGGTGGAGGCCTAATTTAATAGATGTCAGGATACAAATAAGTGGAAAGAATTAATCCTGTTGAATTTTTCTATGACCAAGAGAAAAATATAAATCACAATGCAATGCTAAAATGAATTACATTTTGAATTTTTTTTTCCAAGTACAAGCTTGCATTTTACTAGACTACATTTATTAGATTATTTAGAAAATATTTAAAAGACCAAAAAAAATTGTGCTCACTGTCTAACTATGTCTCCATCCTCTTCCAAGGTCTCCTTTTTACGGCTGCAAAACTCTGGAACCATACCAGACTTTTTGACAATGTCAGTAATTGTTTGGGCATCAAGAACTAAAAATGAAAACAATATCCGAACCAAAAAAATTTAGATGATTTAATTTTTTCATTAAAAAAGTATAAATATAATGTAAAAATTTGAACACGTAGGGTAAAAAATGTTAACATGCATCAAGTAAGAGTATATTTGTTATGAAACTACACAATGCAGTTGATATAATTATATTAATCTCTTTGCATTATATCATAATTGTCTTGAATCAAACAGCTCTCTCTATAGCCACTTTTCATAAATAACTTGTTCAATCAATCATTTACTGTTATTTGCTTTAAAAAATAAAGTTCAGTCCGATAAGTCGATGAAAAAAAATTAGTTCTTACCTGCATCATCAAAATCATAAGCCTCTGTCCCAGGAATAAACATTAGAACTTCATAGACATGGTCTGAGAAATAAACCAAACTGTTTTTTATCTATTTCTGAATTATTTCTACTAAGAATAATTTAAATGTGCACGAAAAATGCTAGAAATTCTTAACAGCTATTACTTCAATTTTAATTTTACCTTCGTTAAAAAAAAACAACTATTATTCAAGCTATAAAAGGCTTTAGGTTTCAAACAATTTTAAGAATTTAAAGCTTATGTAAAAAATTTAGTCCTATTAAGACACATTTTAAATACCTGTAGTCTTGTCCATTGCTGTTGCTAATTCAGACACAGTCATGTCTGAGTGCACAAGTGCACGATCAAGTTTGATTCCTTTCTTCATTTTCAAAGGAGTCTGAGAACAGGATTAAAAGTTTTCACAATTATAAAAAAAAAGAAGAGAAACAAGAATGAGGAACATATATATTGATCACTATTGAAAAATTTATTTGGTCTATTAATTACTAAAAAAGAATATGAAAATCTTTTTGATTATTGATTACTGATGTGAAATAGCTGCTTTCACATACATCAACCTTTTCACTAAAAATCACTATATTTAACACAATTTTGTAATAAGAACCGGTTGCAAAGCTCAGTAACTGAAAAAAAAAATCTTGCATTTACCTCTTCCTTTTTATGTAATAAACTAACATATATGAAATGGGATAAAATGCATGGCACTTGTACATAAAAATATCACACTCACCCTCTTTTGTGGCACCCCGCTTGGTTTCTTCTTCCCATAGTATATTGAAGATGTGTGCCAGGAGCGAATTTGAAGTGAAGATATGGACCCGATAGCACGCTGCAATGATTCCAAGGTTTGCAACTGACTAAATCTACACCTGCTCAGTTTTAGCTGATGCAGCAAACCATTCACTCGACACCAAGTTGCCATTATCACAATGTGTTGTAAATGTAAGAAATCTGATAATTTTTGAAGAAGAAAAATTGACAGGATTTTTTTTCATTAAGTGTTCTTTCACTGTCAAACTATTTTTGCCTTTATCAATTTTGTATGTAATATTTAGTGTTGAATACTCTATAAGTGTTCTCAGCAAACATCATCATACTTATACTATATAAGAAATTGAACGCGATTGAATGCTATTTTTGGAATCAAACTAAGGTATTTGCTGTTTCTTAGCTTCAGTCATCTATTGATGGCCATGAAAACAACAGAAAGGCAAAATCTAGAAATCTAATCTGCAAAGTAAAAATTTTACAAAAGTGTTGATTGCAGATAGGAGAAACATGATGTAAAGAGCAGCATAAAGAGGTTTTTTTTTTAATCTTTAATTCTAAACTTTAAACCAAATTCAAACTTCAATGTTAAAAGGTTCTACTCTTTGGACCAATACAGTAATTACAGTGCATGTAACAAACTATCAGTTAAATTTATGATAATATTCTAGCAGCTTACTTACTATTACCAATACGAAAATAAAAAAAACAACTTCTCAATAAAACTTGGATTTATAAGTTCTATGTCATACTGACATAAAAATCGAAATCTTTAAAACTATTATATGTATATATGCAAGAAGAAGAAAAATTATGTTTTTCCCCTGGGCTTAGGTGCAAAATACAAAGAATTCCAAAGAAAAGGTAGGTCTAACTCAAAACACTCTTTATTTCATCAAGGACAGTCTCTTGTGAGGCTGTCTTTAATTTCTGCTCAGCAGTTGCACAACACAGTAAGACTACAAGTATTACTGTGTGTCACCTTTGATCTAAAACTTTCCCTTGAATTGACTCCAAATCTCTGTTTTTGGTAAATTTGCAGATATTGGCTCACTCACAATTAAACATTTCTCGACGAATTCGAAACTTGTGGTTTAATGGGATTTTAGATCAACACAAAAATGCTTACATTTCGAAAAGTGTTTATTTGCGACAAATAAAACCTTTATATTCATGTTCAGCATTATCAAATTGATTAAGAAAAATTCAATTTTAAAGCTTAAAGTGAGTTGGACCTATAACTGCAATAATACCCGATTTTTTTTCATACCCCCCTCCCCCCCCCCTAAAAAAAACAAAACAAAACAAACATTTTTATATAAAGACTTTAATAATAATATGTTTAAGAGAGCTTCTGTATTGTCTACTTATGACTGGGGTTGGTGAGCATCGACTTTATGGTTTCCAGGCATGAGGTGAGGACTCTCTCTCACTCTCTTCCAGATTCTAACTTACAATCAATCTGTGGTGTTCTATGTTTTGAAATTATGTAGGCCCCAACTTGTACAGTAGTCTCCGGATAAACGCACGGTCCTCGGGAGGCTTCAATAGCGTGCGTTTAGGAGATGCGTGTCTTTATAAAATGTAATGAAAAAATTTTGGTTACTTCCCTTATGGCACTGCAAAAATGCAGAGTTGTTTTCCCTTGATTTACACACATATGGTGTGAAAGGCAGGTTTTTATACCTTTGAGTTCAGCTACGTTTTGGGTTCTTAATTTTTATTTTTTGTTTTTTATTCTTTGGTTTAATTAAATAACATTGAAATAACGAAATTCGTAAGAGGGAACATCATTGACCATTGAAGTTCCATGAACAAAATGTCTAGAATCTTAAGTTTGTTTCCAATGTTAATGTCTTGTGAGTAGACATTATGTATCTTATCGAGTATGTCGATGAAAATATGAGACTAGACTCTGAGAGTGAAGACTGCACCACGCTACTGACGAATGAAATTGCAATGAGTGAATGACCAATCTTGACTATGACTAGACTTGTTTTACACAGATGATGCCTGACAGTGATACACCACGCACAAACCTCAGACAATCGTGCAATGCAAAAAGCAAGGGAGGAGGGGAGAGGATACTAGCCGTAATTGATAGATCTGACCAGGCAGACACAAAGCAGCGAAAATTGCATCACCTTGCCTGTGCTCCACTTCAACCCTCCCCTCCCTACCCTTCCAAGCTTCCCATAGCCCAGGTAGAGGGCATTGTGTGATTAGATAGATCTATACCACGATACTGATGTACAGCCTTTGTCCTCCGCCCCTTCCCTTTCGTGTACCGGTATGATGTGCTAGCACGGTTTCCAGGCTGCCATGTGCCGTAATAGCATGGATATTTCGTCCACTTAACTACCGGGTACAGTAAGCAATTCCGATTTAATAATTTAATAATTTCAAAGCGTGCGTTTAGGCGATGTAGCGTGCGTTTAAAGTATACCGATTACATAGTAAAAAACGGTCAGACCTCTTCAGCGTGTATTTAACTGAAGCGTGTTTTTAACTGGCGTCCTTTTATCCGGAGACTACTGTATTAACTTTATTGAGATACAATATGCTGGTTATGCCAAATCTATTTTCTAAAAGAGTGCACTTGCCACAAATTATAAGCATTCTGATTATGAATTCATTATTTAGCTTAATCTAGATATAGATCTAGATCTACTGATTAACCTGATTGTAGAATCTTTAGAATCCAGATCCAGAACTTGTGATTGTCTCCGTTATATTTTTTCCTTCCAACTTTACTTTCTTGGTTAAAAGGATCAGAATCTAAATCTTCATAGTCATAGATATAGATCTACTATTAAAAACTTTATTCCATGATGTTATCATTATCGCAGCTTTAAAAAAAAGCATCCGTGAATCGGTAAGATGTAGGGTTAGGTGATTTGATTTTTATTGTGGCCTTGGATTGTGAAAGCGAAAGTCACTTGACACTTACTTTTACCGTATGTTCTAGGTCTATGTTCTCTTTGAGCGGCAAGGCGATGGGTGCCGAAGCATCTATAAATCGATGGTTCTAATACCACCAATTCAAACATTTTCGGTCATTTTCACTTAAAAGCCTTACTCTAACCACTGCTGAGCACTACCTAAAATTCTAGCTCTTATAATTCTTACGTTTTTCTAGTCTATTACCGTCCTTCGTTGAGCTGGAAGACTGGAAGTCGAACGTAGGCGTGTCTGACATACTAACTTACCAAAACAAAAATGGCAGGTGGTGGTCACAGGTCCACTCTCAAACAGAAGAATAAGTCTCACAATCATGGAAAGCATCGCAGCAAAAGAAATCTCAAACGTGAAGCGCACGGTATATTACAGTGTTTTAGTTCTAGGCTTTGGTTTACTAATTTTGATACAAGATTTGAGAAATTTAGACAGTCATTACTGAATCACCTGTTATCGACAATCAGCATGTCGCTGTGAACACACTCGCTATGTCATAGAATTCGCGAGCTTTCTAGTAACAAGATGTAGAACAGATTCCATTTTATATTTAAAGTAGGATATCTAAATCTAAAGATGGCTGCCTTCAATTCTTGTACATGTATCTATTAATGCATTATGTACATCCGTAGATCTAGATCTAGATAGATCTAGGCCTAAATTCACGAATGGGTACGGTACCACAATCATACTAAAGGCTAAAGAGGGCTTTGTTTTATCGGGCCATATATAGATCTTATAATGCCTCAAGTAAGTGTAAATCATATCTAACACTGAATTACCTATTGAAAAAACTGCGGCATCATATATGCTAGATATGATCGTATCTTATACTAAATCATCGAAGCCAATCGGAAATCCTACGTATAAATTTAGCAGTATAGTATGCCTATAGATTGCTTGAGAAGCCATACTATTAAAGGCTTCAAATGTACTTTTTAAAAATCTCATTTTTTACACAATTTGATTTAGTAAATAAATTTGTTGCTGTGCTTTAAATTTCACATATACAGATGGCCATGATGCTCTGTATATAAAATATAAGACCTCAATAAGTCTTTAGAAATGTAGAGAAGGACTTCAAACAGGTACGGCATTTCCATCATACTAAAGAGGGCTTGGTTTTATCAGATCATATGTGTAGAACTTTTTAATGCCTCTAATTGCAAGGTAAAATCATTTTTAATTATGAATTACATGTACAGTGGAATCCTTTTCAAGTCAACACCTGGGGACCAAAAAAGGGTTGACTTTAAGCAAGGTTGTCTAAGTCCAAAAATTCACATTATAAAACAGGTTGTCTCCCTTTGCAGTGTCTCCATTTCATTACTTATAGTGTGGTGATATTATACAAGTTATTTAGGCAAATACCACACTAAGTCTGAAAAGAGGCGTATTTAAACAACTTGATGTGCTACACACAAAACATGCGTACATACTACCGTTATTGCTAGATCTATATTTTTTTTCAGCTTTATACTCTTTTAGTGTGGGCTTAGGACCATCATAACTTTCTTTTTGTTTTCACAAAAAAAAAATAATGGCCTGATAAAAAAAAAATTGTTTAGTATTATTAGAGGCGCTGAAAAAAATGCTATTGATTAAGAACTTAGGGTGAGTGGCTGTGAGGAGAAAACAGTGCTCTGTTTGTCACAAATGATGTAAGCCAAGGCTAAGTTAGGTCTAGAATACTCAAGATTAAGGCATCCCGCCCACGCCCTACTCACCCTTCTTTGTAACTGTAACAATTGCACAAGACCACACTGTTAAGCATACTATTAATAAACAGTAACTTAATGACTGTATTAGGTTTACAAAGAGCTATACCGCCCACGCATCCCTATGCATCACCGCTTTTATGGGTTTCACCTTTTCCCATCTACCACGAGGTGTTGACTTCAAACGCAACTGTCTCCAAGCTGTAGATTGTCAGTAAATCAGTTACTTAAACAATTCTTTAAGGAAAAAAATTGGACCGCAGTGTGGAGTTGACTTCAACAAGCGAGAGTTGACTTTAAGCGGATTCCACTGTAGTTCAATTAGCAATTAAAAAAAAATACAGAATCAGATATCCAATATCATAACTTAATATACTAAATCAATATACCCAATTGGAAGTCCTTCAAATATAGATCTAATTCATGTACTTTCAAGAAAATTTTCATAAAATAGCCTATGAGCTCATACCTGTAAATTTAGGCTTACAAACAGTAAAGGCCTAGGTAATATCTGAGGTGAAAATGTAATTCTGCTGAATTTTTTTTTTTTAAAGATGCTGGAAACATGATTTAAACCATTCTGATTCACTAGAAGAGAGTTCAATACTACTTTTTTTAAATCTGGGCTAGTCCATATTTCAGAGCAGTCCTGTAGATTGAAGACTACTGTAACTGGACTGATTGCATTTTGATAGATTTTTATCTATTGTTTAATGTCTTATTTTGAACTAATAGTTCCCCTCACAATTGATCAAAGTTTAAAAAATAAAGAAGAAACGTCTTTGGCACATGTTGATTAAAAGGTATAAATTACATTGCACTTAACTCTCAGCCTAAAACAATATGTGTATGAACCTATAAATCTTGAAAACCCTCTGCTAAAGGGGTAAAAATTGGCTTTTAACTAGTTTTGAAGACAAAAGAAAAAACAGTTTATTGCAATTAATGCAAGTATTAAGTAGATAAATTTGCCTTTTTCTCTCTTTAAAATGTAATGTATGAGAACTGTGATAATTCTATTCAATTTTATGATCTCACAAAATGCAAACATTCTAAACACCAAAATAGCCTGTTAATGTAGGACTGATATGAGTTACATATGACTCATTTGGAGTGTTTAATTTGCAAGTCAAAAAAATCAGGATGGATGTCTATAAATTAGTTCCAGATCTTAGATTTACTAAATGACTCATTCTCAAAAGGCTGTGTCAATTTTTGAACTTGGAGCTTTATTTTCATTTTGTATTTTTATACATAAAATGTATATTTCTAGTTGTGGAGGCATCCTAAAGATGGAATAAAATTAATCTAAAGATAGTTGAGCATCTCATTTTGGAAAGAAAGCTATATTTTTCCAATATTGTCATAAATACTTAGATGTAATGATGACGCAAATTTTGCCATATTTCATAACTTTGCCTTATGAATTATGTCCCTACTTGATTTTCAAAAGATAAATTGAGTTAAATACTGTGTAATTATGCCTAAATATTTAAGTGAAAATAAAAATACTTTTGTAGGGAAAGCAAACTTTGCGTCACTGTTACATGTAAGTCAATCATTGCCATAGAAGTTGTTTTTTTTTTTTCAGCAGTCATATTAATTTATTGATAAATGCTCATTTTGAGTACTTATTGTCAATGTCTGTTCATATCAAACAAAATTCTTATTGAAACAGAAAATAAACAAAAAAGAAAAATACAATTTTGTTTTTAGATGTATTGATGATATAAATTGTGTCATCATTACTTCTAAGTACTAACTAAGACCAAATATAGAACTTTGTCTCTTAAAATTATCCTTAGGTATAATTTAACATAGATCTAGGCCTACTTAAGTTATTGCAAGCACCAAATGGAGAAAAACAGATCTATATAACACAGTATTTGTAACATTGATCTAGGCTTGATATCTAGATCTAGTAGATGTATATAATTTTATTGATCTAAACTGCCCCATACACATTCAAACTAGTTATTATCAAAAACAAAAGTTCTCTGAACTTTAAAATTCCTTTAAAATTGCTTTTTAGATAAATCTCCTAAAGATGAAATGGATGAAATAGTTTTAGGGTACTCAGACATACCAATGACTGAAACATAGTTTGTTCCACACATACACATTTTGCTTTGATGGTGTCCAATTAAATATATGTAGTTTTAAATGCAAATACTGTTAAAGATTTGAATATTGAAACAATATGAATCAGTATAAAAATTAATCACATCAAAATATTAATGTATTTATCACATTTATATCTCAGAGGTATCGCTGGTCCTAGACATATCGTGTGTCAGTGCACTTAAACAGAATGACACAAACAAAGTAATCTTTTTCTTGGAAAATTCTTTGTTCCTGCTTTAGCAGAAGTGGACTTTACTGAGTTTTCTATCCAAAGTAGAAAGTTCTGATAGTGTCAGAGAATCAAAAGAAGCCTTGGTGAATCAGTGACAGCTGCAGTCTTAGACATATAGCAATGACACAGGCATGGAATACTGAGGAATAGACCTTTATTTTCAGCTCAGTTGAAATAACATTATGCCTTTATCTAAAATAAAGTTTGATGCATGGCAATGCTGGTGAATCAGATTGGATCAATTATCATATCTGGTTGAGGGTTATAAAAGGCTTTTATTTCAATAAGGCGTGATGTCACAATGCAATACATCTAATTAGAGCAGGAAAATATGTTTGCAAAACAGTGTTCCTTTCCTCAATGATGAATAAAGAATTACGTTCTTTAATCATTCCTTTTGTAAAATAGACCAGACAAAAGCTGAAGGTCAGAGAAAATCACCACCAAAAAATGTAACAAATATTCACAAGAAAAGTTGTGTTTTTTTTGTTTGTTTTTTTTAACATCTCATAAATTTTACAAGACACACATGAACAATGTGATATTGTTGAAAATATCTCTTAATTATATGTTCAAAGTGTAGGACTTAAAAATGTAGTCTGAAAGCTGTATTTTCTTTTTAAATTCTGATATGTTGTGACTATGGTTGAAAAAGGCACCTTTTGAGAATGAGTCATGGTATATTATGATTTTTAGGTATGGCCTTAAATATTTGCCCTAATGAAACTAATCATAATTATTTAATAATAATACCATATGTTAATAGTTGAAAGAAAGTATCCTAGCTAAGTTTGAATGGAAGCCACACTGACAAAAAAGTAAGCTAATAACTTGCTCCAATGGAGGGCTGTGAATCTTGCCTTCAGTTATGTTTTCTGTTTATTTAATTTAAAAACAAAAAACAATGCTTTTGCTTGCTATACTAATACAAATCATACTATGTAAAAATTTCATACAAATACAGATAATATCAAATAACAATAACATTTATCATTGAACACTATTTGTCACATTGTAAAACAGCAAAGTTTTGTGAAAAGTACTTATGAGAAGAATATATGAGCTATGGCATTATAAATACCATGGAGTTATATGGCATCCAGATGTTCATTCAGCTTCAAAGTAAGAGTTAAAAGCATAAACTTCATTGAATAAGTTATACCCCCTTTGAAGATCCTAAGAGATTTGGAAAATGTTAACAATTTAGAACTACAATCTTAGAAGAACCCCCTGCCCCGACCCTAAATCTGTTTTTAATCCTATTTAAATTTTTATAAACTTCAACAGGAAAAGTGAACGTAAAGCAGCTAACCAAGGAGAAAAAGATTAAGGACTTTTTGAGACAAGAGGTATATCTTATGTATATAATGATATGATTTTTTTAATGAGTTGAAGTTGAGATCTTTTCTAAATATTTTTTTTTGTATTGAATTGTTATTGTGACTATGACACCAACTGAATAAATAATCACAAAAGTTCAAGATATACAAAGATGTAAACTTTTTGTGTTACGGATTTTTTGTTTCTTTTTACTTTTTGCTGCAACTCTCTCTCGATCCTTCACAATTTGTCCGGATTACAGTATTATACTTTGGTTTAAGATTTTATACACATAGATAACAGAATGAGAATGGATGGTTCGGGATGGTTCGGGGGTATGGAGGTGAGAAATATGTTGTTAGTTATAAATATGTAAGTGTAGGGTGATATAAAAGTAAAATTGAGTCATGGTACTCAGTCATATTTAAAAAGAATGGCAAAGCAATCATCTTTTTGTCGTTTATGATCACCTCTGGGTGTTTTTTGTCATTTTCCTGATCACCTACAGTTTTTGGGGGTGCAGAGTTTCACCAATAAGTTGTTCTCAAATCTGAAATATGAGTTTCATCTAAAACTGGAAACAGCACTTTTGAAGTAGACTAAATTCTTTTATAATTATGTCTCCCATCTTACACTGACGTTGCTCTAACTGGTCAATATACACATACGGTCACATAAAAATTCATTTCAGTTCAGTAAAGCCAAAAATAGTAAATATTTCATTGCAAAAAGAATTTCAGTGCTGACGAGAAAAAGAATTATTGCAAAAAGTCACCGAGTCCACAATGTTCAAATTCCAAGATGATAACCTCAAGTTTAAAAGAATACCATTGGTCATAGCAAAATCAGCTTCATAATCTGTTTTTTATTTTAGATACAGATGAAAAGACAATTCTTAAACCTGTCCCCGCGGAATTTTGCCATTTGAAACAGCAAATTTTGTCGAATTTAGCGAAAAAATGTGCAACTACAATTGTATATTACTTACTATCTCTCACGAAATTGGCTTGGTCAAATTGACAGGTAAATATTGGTGTAAGCAAGAAATATTGATAATTTAAATCTTATTCAGTTGTGTATACTTAGGGAAATTGTGATTGATTAGTAAAATCAATCATTTTTATACATTTTTATATGATAGGCTATGTTCATATTGACTGTCACACAAAAAGAAATTAAAAAAAAATGTTAATTTGGACTGAGAACATTTAAAACAGTTACCATAACACATATGATTGAACCAAGAAAGATACACATGTATGCCGCTCTAATTAAGAAATAATGTATTGGACTTATTATCAGGGTAGTTCAGATGCAACTTCAGGAAAAACCAAGTTCAGCCTATTTTGTTTTTTTTATTTGAATGAAGATCACATTCAGCCCCTGCAAGCCTTTTCATGGAACTCTTATGTCCAATGGACTTTGTGTGCAACTCCACAGAGGATTTTCGACTATTGTCTAGGACCAAAAGGTCCTAGTTACAAGAAGTGCAAAACAGTTTGTTTCACCTAACATGGGTCCAGCTCTTGAACTCTGAATGCTGTTGTAGAACAGAGACATTCCTTCCAGATTTATTAACTAGGAATTACTCCATGGTGTGGACGTAAATTTTTGAAAATATGTAGACCAAGGCAGGAACTAATTAAGAAATAGATGTATATTTATATCAGTGGTTATTAATCTTGTTGTAGGTACCGAACCGCTCTTTAATGACAAATAAAATATAATTTTTTTTCAAATGCAAGACAGATATGTTTTTTACTGTGCCAAACCCCAAAGGTTTGATCGAACCCAGGTTAAGAACCACTGATCTAGATGCTTGCTGTAGTCATGTATGGCAGTGTTTACAAGTAAAACTGAAAGAATCTTTAAAACTTCAAGAACTCTTTTTTTTGTTTTGTTTTTTTCCAATTTTGCCAATTTATACATCAGTTTAGTGCTTTTTTTTTTTTTGGAACTCTTCTTGGCTTTTCTATTAGTTTGAACAAGCTGACACACACAATTTTTGTTTAATTTTTTTTTTAACAGAGACAAAGAGGAAAAAAAATGAAAATCCCAAATTTTGCCATTGCACTGCGAAAAACTGCAGGGCCAGTTAAACTGATGAAGTTGGAAATTCTGTGACTTGATGCATCTGTGAAAATTATCTAAACGACAGGTTAATACCCATGGATGCCTTGCTATGCAATAAATGCAGTTTAAAAGGAGGGTCAGGCCTTCTTTATCTCAAAGTGTACCCAAATTGTAACCAAGAGCCTTTATCCCTGCTTGAAGGCAGTTTTGAAGATAGTTTAGAACAGAAGTAGGGGCAATAGAGGCTGAGACTATTAGTTATGCATTTCTCTAACACAACATGCCCTTGGAAGTGGTAAAGAATTTATCTGACCTTCATCATAGCAGTGGTTTTTGTTTTTTTGCTTTGTTTTTTTTCTATTGTGGAATCTTCATGATTTTGTGCAATAAATGAGCTGATATTTCAGTTCAAGAAAGATCCATTCAGACACATTTCAATGAAATATTCACCAACTATAATGTAACTAAAGATCAGCAAAAAAAAATAAATTCATATCCACACAAATTATAAGACTGATAACCAAAACTGTATTCGCAAATCAAGCCCTGTTTCAGCTACAAATCTGGCAAGGTAAAAAGAGTCAAAGCATTATTTTATTGTGTGAAGATTTTTTTTTGTTTTTGCATGAAGGTAAGACACCCAAAATGCACCAAGGGTTTGAACAATTGATGAGGGTAGTAACTTGAATGCTATATTTATGTCCCAAAAATACTTTACTAGTACCAGTGCATTATGAACTATAGCTGCTTCTTTGAACAGGCAGCCTACTGCCCTCTCACCTATGCCAAAGGGTCTTTGTGGTTTCTGTTAAGCTACCGAACACAGTGTCTTATCATATACCAGCCCTCTTTCTCCCACAAACACTAGTCAGCATTGCTTGCTAGAAGTGACATAGACTGATAGAGGAGCCAAAGTTTCAGACCATCTCTTGCTGACTGTTATTAAATAAAACTTTGCTTCTTAATTGTACAATGAGATGACATGAAAAGCAACTTAATTATCTTTTGCGTATAATGTATACAACATTGACTTTATTTCTGCAAAGTTGACTTTGAGACATCGTTGTGACCTAGTGCTTGTACAATGCATTTGCCTATAACAAGTCAGTCATGCTATGTAAATGAGCTTGTGCATCATTACCTTTTGTTTGGACTTAAATGACAAAGAAATGTCAGAATGTGAAGTGAGCTAACATTTTGGGTCAATATTACATTTCGCACCTCACAATGGTGCGTGTGATGGTGTGCATGCAGAGGAAAATGATTTAGATGATGCATTTTTGAGGTATTGCAAACTTCAAGTTCAAGTCAACTCCTCAGAGTTTCAAATGAAGCTGAAGTCATAAGTCCATTTTAAAACCTGGTCTTACTCTTCAGTTGGGAACAGTGAGACACCAGCACACTCACATTGCACCAAAACTGACTGTAATGAGTATTAAACGGGAGTCACCACTATTATGGACTGATAATTGTTTTCTTAATTTTTCACAAGTTAGAGGTAAATTATTGTGTCAAGAAATTTCTTCATGAAACATTCCATGTACTTATGATTGTTTTCAAATTTTTAATTTATTTCTCATGTTTCAATGTTATTATTAAAAATGCTTAATGTTGATAGATATATATTTCACTTTACAGGCATTGAAAAAAAGGGTTGAAGGTCGAGATGGTGCCTTGAATGATAGGAGAGGAGCTGCATCAACTCCACCTCGGCTTGTGGTTAGTGCAGTGTTTATCAATGTTCTTTATTATGCTTTATTGTACTCATGTACAAGTTATATATTAGACTGAATATGGGGGTGCTGTCGTTTGTAAGCTGTGCATTCACAAAGATTTATACAATCTTACAAGAGCATGTTTAAATTTTTTTTTTTTAAATTGAAATAAGTTGTAAGGCTGCAACTGATTTCATACCAATATTTGGATTCTTTTATCTGTGATGAAAATTCAGCCTTTTAAAAACAAACTGAATTCACTCAACAGTGTTTTCCACAGCATCTGACATTAAAAGTTAAATATGTTTATGTGCAACTTGAGTGAAACAGTATTATGTGCATGAAAAACTGCAATG
This sequence comes from Elysia crispata, assembly GCA_033675545.1. Classification (NCBI taxonomy): domain Eukaryota; kingdom Metazoa; phylum Mollusca; class Gastropoda; family Plakobranchidae; genus Elysia; species Elysia crispata. The sequence continues at coordinate 1,068,012 of JAWDGP010001550.1, forward strand.
TTATCCTCTCTTTGCCCCAGCTTCTCATCAGTCTACATGCCTCAGTGGACACTGTTGCAGCTGTTGAGTTGCTCAAGGAAGCAGATTTATCATCAGATGTAAATACAAGTGAACAGCTTAACATACATGTCAGGTGCTCATATATGTAAAATCCTTAATTTTATATGTCTTTTAGGCATATGTTTTGTCACTTTATTTGTTTTAATATAAGATAAAAAAAATAGAGCTGTGAAGGAAAAGAACCCTTAAAATGTCAAAAACAATAAACAATATGAATGAAATCATCAGCTTTAAATAACAAATATCAGTTTATCTTGTATATATGGCTCATGGATTTGTTTCTGAGGTAACTAGGTGGCTACTTTGATGATTTATCTTGTTGATGAAAAAGTTAGAGCTGCATAAATTGTGAAAGTACTGTTTGATATTTGTGCAGCTGAAAGAGTTATATTTCACAGAAAAAAATTTGCATATTGAAAATGGCATTTATATGGAGGTCTATTGCTTTTTGGCACATGATAGGATTAATATAGGATGTGGAGGTTATGTTTGCTTTTCTGCAGCAGTATACTTCCAAGGATCATACCAACAAAGATGACAAAGATAAAATGTAAGATGGAATTAGTTTTCAATCTTAATTCTTTCTCACATATTGATACTATTGTCTGATGTTTCCAAGTATAAAATAAGTATCAGCTATTGTTTGATTGCTACCCCTACAGCTGTTATAGACATCAAAAACCTTGTATTGTTTCAGTTTAAATGAATTGTTCCCAATAACTTGTGGCAACACTATGGTGATTTTGAATCTGTTTATTCTTTGGTTCACCCACAGTGCAGGAAAATTAAAGAAAAGAATATGCATCACCAATCCTGAATATGGAAATCTTCAGGCCATGCTTGATGCTGCCAAAGTTGCAGATATATTTCTTTTTCTTGTGGGAGAGTCTGGAATGGATCGTTATGGAAAGCATTGTCTTGCTTCAGTGATAGGCCAAGGTGTTCCAGCTCATATGTTTGTTAGCCAGGTAAAAATGGAAGTTTTATTTTATTTTTTTTATTTCAGTTGAATTCTTGAAATAGTGCTGACGACCAAAACTGATTTTCCTCTTTGATATGTGTTCTAATTATGTAATTATATATTGAAGATGCAAAGTCCATGGAGCTAAAATTGCGAATGTTTTGAAAGCAGTGATACTTGTGGTATCTCTCTTAAGTAACAGAGATGCAAATTTACGTACAAATCCACAATTTCAGATTTTGTCTGAGTTCAGGATGATCCTTACAAAAAAATCTGGAACTTTTAAAAAATTCATCATGTATCAATCCAAGATCCTCATGTGCAATATTCTTCTCTTAACCATTAAATTATTTGTAAACCAAGCTGTGCTTATAAGTAAAAGAGTTCTCATAGTTCAAGTTTGGTTTCTGGCTTGGTACTTTCTTTTTCATTATGTGGTTCTCCACTGATAAGTTTTTGAAGAGGCCTTCATGTATCTAAATTAAGACACAAAACGTTCACTTGAAGGAAAGATGGGGTCTAGGGACCTCTATCAATGAAGGAAAAGGTAATAACGATGAGGAAAATGGTGTAAAATTGGGTGAAAATGGGTCTTAGTCTGTACACCTAAATCTTGCCACAGGCAAATGAGATAAAGAACTTAAACATTGGATCTATTATTTAAAACTAAGTAAATCCATCCTCTGACTCAAAGTCTGGACCTGGCTCCAAAAGAATTTGGATTTTTTTTTTTCATTAAGTTTGTGTCATTATATATCATTTAAAGAAACAAACATTTTCCTATTTCAATACAGAATCCTTATTTTAAATAATTTGTAAACAAAGATTATCAGTTACTTCTATTACCTTTTATTTTATTTTTTTTTTGTCGTTGTTCTTTGTATAACTTAGTCTCTTGGGTCAACATTTTGGGCATGTGGGTAAGTTCAAGATTTTTTTTTCATAGTCGGTAGGCACCTCTGAAGTGACTAAAAAGGTTAAGTATTAATGAATCAATTATGTTTTTTTGTATTTTACAATATAAGAGGTGCCAAGAGAGTTAAAATTCTTCTATTAGAATTGAAAATTTCTTTTGGCTTCTCTTGAAGGATATCTAATTTTGATAAATGAAAATCCGTGTTTTGAGACAATAAAGAGTATTCAAGTACTTTGACAGTGTCCTTTTTCAAAAGATCAAGATACTGGAATTTCAGATCAAATTTGAGATGTTTGTGTTTCTCAGAGGATGTATTTTTTTCCTCAAGTAATTAGTGATATTTTAAACCTAGATAAAAAGTTTTTAAATTTTTGACACAAATTTTTTTTTCTAAAAGCTGCTTAAGAGAAGTGGAAAATTGTCTTTGGATAGTTTATTAATGATATTGTTTCTGCTGTAACACTGTTCAAAAGTTAACAGCTTGAATCACTGTATGTTTCATCATCATTGTTTTTTCTTGGTTTTCAGGGCCTGGCAAACCTCAGTAAAAAAAGGCTCACAGATGCTAAGAAAAAGATTGATAAACAAATTGACAAAAGGTATGCATTGGTCTTTCCAGATAGCTGTGTAAAATCATGTAAAAATTAAGATTATTCCACAACTTTTTTATACATTAAAAAATTTGATTTTTTGCTTTAGTAGCCACCTTTAAGGGTTAAAACAGGCATTTTTCTTTTATTTTTTTACCTTAAAACTTTTAATGTTGTTGCACAATGAATTGATCTAACCAGCATCATTCATTACTATAAAACAAGATTAATTTATAGTTTATATAAAAGGCAAGAGTATTGAGTTTGATTTTTCATTCATACAATGTAGCTTTCCAGGGGAAAAGGCCAGGACTCTTGATTCATGGCAAGACGCACAAGTCTTATGGCGACAGATAACAAATTTAGCTGAGAAACCAATCCATTTTAGAGATGGAAGGCCCTATCTCCTCAGCGAAAAAATAGAGTTTGAAGCAAATCCAGCAGTTGATCCAGAATCTCTCGAGGTATATTTCCTCTTAAATTTGATTTAAGCAATGAAAATATTGTCTTACATTTTAGAATTTTCTCACTGTACATAATAAAAATATCGGTCTCTTAATCTAATGTTGATGTGTCTTCATGTTAAATAAATTCATCTACCTTTTGGCCACCTAATTTTTTTTTTTGTGAATAAGTGTATGCAATTATAAATTGATCTAAACTGAATGAAAATCTATTTTTACAAATCATGCTCAAAAAAGGTTTACTTCTTTCTTGATTTGCTGTTAAATTCAAGAAAAAGAATAATTTTTTCACATAATGTTGAATCCTATTATAACAAGATATTAGGAACTTACAAATTTATGTCTTCATATCAGGGTTTATGCTATACCAAACAAAGTACTGAGTAGAAAACAATATCAAAGTTGTCTAGGTTTAACACTTATCAATTTGAATTTATGGACATTTTGTATCGTCATAAAATCTTTTTATTCTGTGAGAAAACAGCTCATTGTCAAAAGCATGACTTGTGCCTACATATTAGCATTATTGTTTCTAGCAGTGGTGACCAACAAACAAAATCTTTAATAACTTGTCAAAGCCCTTACTTCTTATCTCTGTGAGTAGGTTTTAATACTGTTATGATAACATAGTCTCTTTCTTTCTCTGTCCCATCCATTACACACATTGTTAAGCATCCCTGGCCTTTTATCTTAACATATCTACTTACATAGTGCAATCTATCAGCTTGCTCATTCATACAGCTTGTATGTAGTGGGGCAAAACACACATGTATCTTACCTCGTTCTCCACATGCCCAACGGAAATCCATTTCCTTGTTTTCTAATATCTGCTGCCCAAGCAATGCAGTTAGCTAAAGTATCTAGCACTCAGTTCAACATCTTGTGATAAGTTGGTCAGTCACTGAAATTGAGAATGTACGGAGTCCGAATATCATGCTTTGTATTATTCAGTTTCTTCAGTTATACTATAGCTGGACTTTTTAAGTATTTTATTCAAGAGGTTAAAACAAGAAGGATCTGGAGATCTTATAATAGGAGAAATCTTCTTATTTCAGTATTCAATATAAGTGGGCTCTCCTTTAGCAATTTTGAATCTTGATTGTTTTATACATTATTAGAATCCAGAACTTGGGACACTGAAATTGAGTGGGTACCTCAGAGGGCACGAGTTAAATGTGAATCAACTAGTCCACCTTCCTGGATGGGGAGACTTCCAGATGGCTCAGATAGACCAGATGGATGATCCATATCCTCTTGTTGTCAAAGGCAATAAAGACAGACGGCAGAAGAAAGATGGCTTGACTGATGACCAAGAAATGGAGGAGGTGGGTCTGTTATTCTCCACATGTTTACATCAAGGATTACTCCCTACAATATTTTGTATTTTAAGTTGTTTTTATCTATTTATTAGTTTAAAATAGTTATTGCCATCGTTAATAAGGTATTGTCAAAAAAAAATTTTTTTTTTCATATATTAGTCAATACAGGATGTTTGAACATTTCAAATGATTCAACATTACTTAGCAGAAAAAAAATTTTCTTTTTCATTTGAAGACTAAATTACTGGTTTTTTTTACTCATATTTTATAACCTTAAATCAGGTCTTATTGAAGGTTGGGTTTTTTGAAGTATCTGGCCATCATTTTTTTCTCTTTTTTTTTATTCTGTGATGGCTTTTAAAGCTACATTTTCTGATATCATTCAAAGTCAGTGATTTATTTCCATATATCAGGCCACTTCAAGAGCCTTCAGGCTTGCAATCGCCACAAACCCAGAATCTTTGCAATCTGAGGTGGTGCCAGATGAAATGGATCAAGAGCAGACATGGCCTACAGCTGAAGAACTTGGGGAAAACAAACGTAAGTCAAATGCAGTTGAGATACATGTTTGTGATGACTTTTGTCAGTTCAATGTCTTGTATTGTTTAGTGAATGTAATTTTTTTTATTTTAATCTCTTGCAGCTATCAGTCTTATTTTGTTTTTTTACTTAGCTTGCAATAACTATTTCAAATATTATTGATCTGGATAATCTATTTAGACAAAAAAATGCTAAGCTAATTTACTTATTTTTGTGGCTTTTATTTTTTCAGCGGAAAAAGTTAAGGCTTTAAAAGGTGTCTCAGACTATCAAAGCAACTGGATATTGGATTTGGATGATGGAGATGTAAGTTGCATTTTTGTTTTGACGTTCTATTGTCTAGAAATTTTATAGTTTTGTACCCTTTTAATATAAAATTACAAATTGCAATTGACTGCATTATGAATGAAATACAATACAAACATAATGAAAATAAAGCTCCATTGATTTGGTATTGTAACTTGACAATAAAAATGCATTTAAAGATAATGGGAACTGATTGCCACAGTTATCCAATGATATAATTTAAAGCCTATGATACTAATATTATAATTATAGCTTCAACTTTTCTCTAACATCGGGTTTTATCATGACATTTGATTTAATTTTTTTTTCACTGTATACCCTGACCATTTTAAGTCAATAAGAAACTCAATAAAGCTTTACTATAATTATCTTTTTCCAAGTCTGCACCTACAAGACGAATTCCTTTTTCACTCTAACAATGAAAATCAAAATATGAGAAAAAGCAGAAGTACACAAAAGTATCAACCTCAATGGTAAATACTAGAGTAAGTCTGGTTCACCGCGTATCCGTTTGGGTGTGTAACCCCTACTCTCCTGCTTTGTTTTGGATAAAAACAGCGGAAATGGCATCACTCTATGTGAGCATGCACAGAATTTCTCTCCTTTCACTTTTGTTTTGGAGGTTCCAGTCAAAGCATGTGATTTTACGCATTCGGTAAGTTTCAACCCTTCATATTGATAGTTTTCGTTACTGGAGTGGGTCAATTTGATAAGCGCCTGAGTAGTCGATAAATCGGAAAATGTGGTTGGCTTAACTAAAATGTAGCATGGAATGTATACTAGAATCGATTAAAACTATCGTAGACTGTTTCTGCATGCCCATGAATATGCCAGGTAGGGTTACGCACTGATGCAGACCAAATTTGTTCTGTCGGTTTAAGTGCGCAATATCGCGTTTTGGCATGACGGATCAATAGGAATTTGATAGTGTGGCTTCTATATTTCTTTATAACTTACATTGCGCACTAAAGCATACTTCTTTATTTCCTTATGGGTGCGTTGTATCGCCATGGAAGAAAATCAGGATGTATTCATGCCAAAATTAATTTACTATGGAAAAGAGATGTAGATCTAGATCTAGTGTCATTTTATCACCGAATGTTCAATGTCTTCTTTTCAGGTTCTTTTGATCTTCCTTTTTGCCCTTTTCCTTGCAGAATGCTAGATCCAGTCTAGATCTGGCCTAATTTTTCTTGTCTTGCTTTTCCTCTATTCGCAGCATCTTTCTTCATTGTTCAGTAGTCAAACACGATCTCCCGTAAATCTTTAAATATGGCGCAACCAAAGAGTGAGAAAAATAAAAGCTACACACAGGAAATACTTGAAGAAGCAGTGGAGCTAGTCCGCTCCAAGCATATAACGCCGTATGGAGCATCTTATGCTTTTAAAATTCCCCTCTCCACTTTGGGTCACAAGGTGCGAGGGAGAAGGGCTGTCAAGCCACAAATAAAAACTCTCCTCACTGAGGAGGAGGAGGAAAGATTGGTGCAGTGGATCAAATTGCATGCCCAAAGATCAATGGGACGCACCCATGATGGTGTCCGGGATAAGGTGAAGGAGATCCTGGAGCTTCGAGGAGCAATGGTGAGGCAAGAGGATGGCCGTCCTGGCAAGGATTGGGTGACCAACTTCAAAAAGTGTCACCCACGACTTAGCCTCCGATCTTCCCAAGCTCTTGGAAAGGAAAGGGCACTTGTGGTGGACCAGGACGTTAGGGGCTGGTTCTCTGGCATGAAGGAATACCTGGACACACGCGATCTCACTCTATTGAAAAGCCCCAACAGGATTTTCAACGCCGACAAGATTGGGTTCGCCTTTGCACCAGTGTCAAAGAGAGTCCTGGCCCCCACCGGCATGAAGCATGTGTATAATATCTGCAACAACACAAAGACGCAGATCACAGTGTTGGCATGTGCTTCAGCTGCTGGGGAGTATGAACACCCACTTTTGGTATTTCCCCGGAAGAGAATGACAACTATCAACTTCCTGACAGGCTTTAAGGAGGCATACATGCAACTCTCCTCCGATGGCTGGGTGAATGTGACTATTTTCCACACATTTTTGAAGGACATATTTATCCCATTAGTGTCGGACAAACCCAAACCAGTCGTTTTGTTTGTGGATGGGCATACGAGCCACAACAGCCTGGAGATGTGTGAGGAACATGGCATAATATTATATGGCCTTCTTCCTCATGCATCTCACATCATCCAGCCATTGAATCTTTCTGTGTTTGGGGCTATGAAGGCAAGGTGGTTGTGAAGCAGCATCTCGAGGAGACTGGGGTGACACCATCAGCTTCCAACTTTTCTTTTCTGTTAAAAAAAGTATGGCAGTATTTTGCCAAGCATGAGGCGAGCCTGAAAGGGTTCATGCAGTCAGGCATATTTCCATTCAACCCAAAAAGCCCTCTGACAAGCGGGAAAATGGAGGCCAGTAGGAGTTTCTTCTCCACCACTGAAGGCACCTCAGCAACTTCCGATGTCTCTCCACAAACTCCAATATCACTGAGAGCTTTGCCATCACCAACAACCCCTTCATTGTCATCATCAGCCACTTCAAAGCAGCAGCCAGAGTCTTCACTATTGCTACTCACCTCCCAACCACCACCACCACCAGGATCCCCACCGCCACCGCCACCACCAGCAGGGTCTCCACCACTTCCAACAGGATCTCCACCACCTCCAGCAGCGACTCTATCACCACCGCCTCCTGCTCCACTTCCACCACTGGTACCAGCGACTCCACCTCCAGCACCTACTCTTCAACCACCACCAGTAGGCTTTCCAATCCAAGCCACTCCTCTACCATTAACACAATCCACATCACGTCTCCTCTGCAACCACTGCCCTCCCTCATGTGGGTACAAGCAAACTCAGTGCCATCGGTAAACTTATTCGTTTTTCCTCCCTGGTAGGAATAAACAGGTGTAAAAGTTACTTGGAGATGCTGAGGGAAAGCAAGGTATCAGAGGACAAAGAATTTAAGGAGTTTCAAACAATACTGGTGGCAGCAGGTGTAGTCGAGTCTCAAGGACAGGACATCCCAAGCTCATCTGTTCCTTCCAGTCGCAAAAGCCTGGATGACTTGTTTGCCCCAATCCAGCCTCTGAAAAACAAGAAGGGCACATTTTCCAAGAAGAACACCTCACTGACCATGGTGTCACCTCTGATCAGTATAGGAGTTTCCTACAAAAAAAAAGGAAGACAAGATCAGGATGGAGAAAGAAATAAAAGAGAGAAGGAAGAAATATCGAGAAGAAGCTAAAGTTAGGAAAGAGCAAGAAAAGAAAGAGCGCCAAGAAAGAGTTCATGTTGAGCGAGAGAGAAAGAAGCAGGAGAAAAAAGAAGCACAGGATAGGTAAACGTTGGAGAGACTGTTAAATAGTAATAGAAAGAGGGGAAGGGAAAGCAGCAGTGAAGAAGAAGAAGAACAACAACAACAACAAGGCATGGTGTTGGAGAGTGATGATGATCTGGAGCCTGGTGTTGATGTCAACAGATGCAGACAGTGTAACAAGGAGGAGGGAGACAGCAAGTGGATACAATGTGATCTTTATGATGCCTGGTTTCATCTTACCTGCTCTAGCTAACCATCTGATGCCACTATGAATGAAGATTTTTATTGTAAAAACTGTGTTGGTGGAAAATGAAACAGTGGACACTTTATTTTCTTTAATATTCTAAACCAGCTGTAATTGTGTGAGTCTGTGAGGATGTGTGTGTGTGTTGTCTTTATGAGTGATATTAAAAATTAATTATGATCTGTATACATTGTTATATTCACATGTGGTTTTAATTTAGCATTAATTTTATGTTGTTCTCTGACATTTTCCCTGTATAATCATAAAATATTATCAACAGTGTAAAAAGTTGTTTTATTTAGTCTGTATTTCTTCATTATTAATTTACATTACTGTAAACTTGATACTATTGCACACTTAACCAGCCGATATGTTGCACCCATACAGACAGCTTGGGCATCAACCAGACGCACATTACCAAACAAACACCACCACTAACATAGTAATTTTCAACTGTTTGGCTTTGAATGGTGTTACACCATATAGAGGGAGTTTGTCTAATTCTTCTGGTAAAAAAATCATGAAGATCCGCCAGTAACTTTCAAAGATATCCACAGAGGGTTGGTTGTAATATAGCTCAGTACCGGACTTACCCTACATATAAAGTCTATTTAATTTGGATTGTGACAGACAATCTAAGATTTCTGACAAGCTGATGCAAAACCTTGCTGCTACTCAGTATTGCAGGCCTTCCTTTTGTGAACTCATTGGAGACTAAAGTTTGTACGCACAGAAACCTGGGTATTTCAGGAATATTTTCAAGAAAATGTAACATTTTTTAATAGAGATTTTAAGAAAAATGCCTACTAAAGTCCCATTTTTTTTTTCACTCTGACTGAGTAAAAACAAATTTACTTTTACTTCAATAGATTCATTATGTTCAGATGGATTAAAAATTACATAAACAAATTTGATATTTTTGTTCAAATGTGATTCCTTCCCACAACTGTCCCTTCATGTAATAGATCATTATTGGTTTTCAATTTCATTTAAATAAACACTTTTTATATTTAGGTCTAAGTCAAGCCAAGTATTTTCAATTTTCTTCTACAGGATCCAGCTCTTCTCTATCACTTTAGAACACAAGTTTTGATATAAAACCATCATTATTTTAAACTCTACTGGCTTTTTTCAAAATTTTAAGATTGTTTTTTCTACTGAATGATTATTGTTATCTAAATTTTGAAATAATTTAGTTTTGCCATTTTGGGTTCACTTCAGGTATTCATGGTAGCAAAAACGAATATAGACCATCACACAGCACACATTGCACAAAGTGGCATGAAATTGCATTGAGGAAAGAAAAACAAAATGAAAATTGAAAGCATTGAGGCTGCAGCAATGTATGGTTTATTGATTGCCCAAAGCCATTATACTTACAAGAGATGTTCCGGAGTACGTCGATAACTGAGATTGTATCAAGTAAGAGAAATAATGACTGTAACTGGAAAAGTAAATAGATATGCTTAATCATCTCTTAATGTGCTTTTTTTTCATCTTATGTTTTACAGGATGGTTCTGAAGGCAGTGATGATGATGATGACAATGACAAAGATGAGAAGATGGATGAGGATAACAAAAAAAGTGATAAAGAATCTGAAGAGTCTGAGGCAGAGGATGGAATAGATGAAGATACAGTGAGTGGTGTGTCTATCTCACATTTCAAAATGATGTTTAGAAAGATAAATTGTTGAGGAAGTTATAATAAATTCAGTGAAACAGGAAGATTAACATGCTTAAAATTATTAGTGAAGCATGTGTGTAAATATGAAAAAAGTAATTCACTCTACATTTAGCATAATATAATGAAGAATTTTGAAAAGCGAAAAGAATTAACATGTAATATTCATATAGTAAATGTATGTTGACATAATTTTTTTAGATAACAACATGTAGTTATCTTTGACCCATTTCTGTGTTGTCAATGTGAATGACTGCAATTTGTTTGCTTCTCTTTAACCTTTGTTCATTCATGTTATACTTGAAAATTATTTTTTATGATTGGTTATCTAAGCATTCCTAGGAAAGAAAAGAAATCTACAAATTTCTTGTCTTGGGGGAATTTTAGAAAAAGTTATCAAAATCAGTTTTAAAAAGAATTTAACATTTTTTAAGTACTGATATGTTATTTTTTTATGTTTTTTTCTCTGTTTGCTTCTTTAATTTTTTTTTTTTTGCTTGTTGCATCGAAGTTAGGCTTACAATATGGTTCAGAAAAAGTGTTTTATCAGAGTTAGAATAATTTATATAACTCTCGTGGTACAAACATTAAATGAATTATATTATACTTCCACTTGCAGGCAACTGAAGCTGATGAAAACACTAATTATGATGAAGGAATGGATTTAGATGAAGAAAGAAGAGTGTAAGTTCATCAGTGTTGTAATGCCTCACTTTGTTTGATAATATTAATTTTTGCTGCGCTATTAACTTTCTATTCTTATCATAATATAACATAATGCTTCAACGAATCAACAGCAGCTCACTGTTCAGGCAGGTAAGACGTTGGGAAACCAAAGCCAGGTTCGAAACCACAATGCTGAGGAAATCCACGCTGAGGAGTCTGACGAACAATTCCGACAGCTCATCAACGCTAAACGCCAGAAGATCAATTTCCCACCAGCAAGCACAAAAGAACAATGGGAAGCTCTGGATAGCAAAATAATCCTACAACTGGACAAGCTCATCGAGAAGAGCACTTTGGAGCACAAACTTACCACTTTCGGTGACATTATCTACCAGACATGTCTTAACATGTCTTCGGGGCTAAACAATATCAAGCCAGAAGAGAACCTAAGAAAAGTAGAAGGCAACCTCAAGATCAGTGAGCAGTGGATGTCTGCTGATGGAGTTTATATACCCAAGGAGCAAAACTCGACTGAAATAAATCAGTGTTGACCAATCTTGCTGTTGAATGTAGAAGGAAAAATATCCTTTTCAGTCATGGCATCCCGCTTAACAAAGTATCTCACTGAAAATGGGCACATAAATACCTCTGTCCAGAAAGGAGGCATCCCCGGAGTTTCTGGATGCTTAGAGCATGCAATGATGATCTGGGAAGCTATTCAAAGGGCAAAATCAGAGAAACTTAACTTCGACGTCATTTGGTTGGACCTGGCAAATGCTTACGGGTCGGTACCACACCAAATGATTCAGCTGGCCCTAAGGATGTACCATGTTCCGCAGGATATACAAGTCATGCTAAATGACTATTTCAGCGGTTTCCGAATGAGATTCTCCATTAATAGCTACACCTCAGACTGGATCAACTTGGAAATTGGGTTGTACCATATCACCAATCCTCTTGGTCATGGCTATGGAAGTCATCTTGAAAGCAGCAGAAGATAGCGCAGGCCTGGCTAATCTAGATGGTGGTTGCTACATGCCTCCTTTTAAAGCATTCATGGATGATGCCACCATAATCTGCTCAAAGGAAGACGAAACACGCCACATGCTAGAGTTGAAATCTGCTCAACTACAGTTCAGGCAATAGAAGCCAAGATCAATAAGCTCACGAGGAGGTGGTTAGGGGTACCTCGGGGTCTCACAGATGTGGCAATGTACTGCCGTAAAGCAAAGCTGAGACTCCCACTAAAATCCATCTTGGAAGAGTATAAATGTGGCAAAGCCAGGCTACTCTCTATGTTAGAGGACTCTGAGGATACAGTTGTGAAGACAGTGCAAACGACCAAAAGATGGGTAGGAAATGGAAAGTTGTCGAAGCCGTAGACGAAGCCAAAGAGTGCCTTAAGATTAAAGAAGTGATTGGGCAAACTCAAAACTGACTGCAAAGGGCTAGGATCAGACTCCCTGTTATCTAGCTCACCAATGAGTTTCTACCTACTAACAAAAATGCATTTGATAAAAAAGAATTATAAGCAATGTAATTAATTCACACGTATAGTATTAATTTTTTTTAAAAATGCATTTTTCTATTGCTTAAAATACCCTTTTCGAGTGTAAGGTAATTTTTTTTTCTTTTTCCTATTTTTATCTTTGTAATGACAGGTATGAAAGGATGAAGGAGGAACGGCTCAATGTTCAATTTCCTGATGAAGTGGATACACCTCTTGATCATCCTGCACGTGTTAGATTTGCCAGGTAAGTCAGAAATCTAGTATCTTTAACTGGAGAGTATTTTGCTGTGCTTTTTCTATTTACTTCTTTTAATATTGAAAATACACTTGGCTGTGAAGATTTCATTAATTTTGCTGGAAAATAGAGAATGCAAGAACTTTTGCTTTGCATTTTGTTTGGTTTTACATTTTGATTAATATATTTTTTAACAATATTATTCAAAAGGAATATAGGGAAATGTTAAATTAATATGCAACCTGTTTCTTCTTTCCAAATGTCTTATATTATATGTCGTTAAATCAATTGTTTTTCTTAACATCATCAAGAAATATATAATCATTTTATTTTGTTTCTATATAAAATTGTTTTGTCAAAAGGTACCGTGGTATGGACAGTTTTCATAACACTTACTGGGATCCCAAAGAAATGCTCCCTTATGATTATGCGAGGATATACAGAGTCAGCAAACATCATTATAAGAGGCTGAAAAAAATATCTGTGAAGGCGCTTGAAGACAATGAAGACAGTGATAATCTCATGGCAGAGGTAATTTCTTCAATTCTCCAGAGCTATGCCTCTATTTGCCTACTTGCTCAAAATTGATATGTAAAAAGTGAAGGAATTTTGCATGTTTTTTTAAAGTATTTCCATCATTTTTCTAGATATTACTCAGATATCTTTTTGGAGACTGCAAATTTTGAGTGATTTTTAAAGAGGTGGAAAATTATTCGGAAAAAAAAAAAAAGGAAAATCAACTTATTTAAAAATACATTCAGATATTCTGTTTTCCTTAAACTCATGCATATCACTGCCTTAGACACATTCATATACTACAAGAAAACATACTAATACTTATAAGCATCCTTGAGAGTGAAGTAGGTTTATTGATATAATAAAGCCTGCCCTTAGATTGGCACACATCATTGGCCTGTGGATGAATTTGGAACCTTGTTACTATAGCTCCTCTCTGCAAATAGATCATTCTTTTCTTGTTTTATGACTCGCAAGATAACATCTTCTCTTTTGCTATTCTCATAAATTGCATAGACTGAGCCAATACTAAGAACGGAATTTCCAGGAATTTAACCACTTTTATCTCAATTATTTTATTTTCCAGCCTGGAAACTTTGTGATTATTTATTTGAAAGATGTACCTAAAGCTTTTATGGGTAAGTCTAATGTTTCTGGTTATAAATTGTGTAATGTTCCCTGAGCCTCTCCATCTCATAAAGGAGATTTGAACCCATATAAAGATATTTTTAAGTATGTTTTGTCTTTTTTTTTTTTAGCTAATGCAAATTTTCTTCTCATTATATGTTTTGACACAAGAAATGACAATTTCAACAGACAATTTTTAGTGTCATTAGATCTTTTGTCAATACATAACTATATTCACTTTGCTTGAAAGTTTGTTATGTTCACCAAAAAGTTCTCTTGATGTCAAAACTTTAGTTTGGTAATGTCATTAATAAAATTTTGTTATTAAGAAAAGGACCAAATTGTCTTATTATCTAAATTATTATGAAAGTTCTTCTTCTTCCTTGTAGATTTCCACAAGACAGGGATACCAGTGGCCTTGTTTGGATTGTTTAAAAATGAACATAAGATGACCCTTGTCAGTGCCATGATTGCAAGGATACCCAATTTCAAAGCACCAGTTAAAGCTAAGGATCCTCTTGTCTTTCAAATTGGCTTCCGGCGCTTTTCAACCTGTCCAATCTTTTCTGAACATGCACATCAGAATAAGTTCAAGGTAACATTCATCCAAAATTTATCTGATAAGTTGCTTGAGTAGAGTTAGAGAGCATGAATTTAAATCAATAACAAGGAAAATATGTCCCAAAGGTTGAGAATTATAATTTGTTTTAAATTTCATACTAACAGAAACACAGGATCAACTCATTACATACTTTTATTTTCCAATTATGTTTAGGAAAGATGCTCCAATAGCCTGCTTGGAAATTCATCAGATCTTCCATTAGTTCGGTTTAGTGATCTCAAAACTTCAGAAGTCATTATTTACTTGCATATTTGTTTGTTGCATTGAAAAATAAAAAAAAATTCTTCTTTTTAATCATCAGATGGAGCGTTTTCTGCCTCAAAAGGGTTTTATTGTGGCCTCCATGTATGCCCCAATAATGTTTGCTCCAGCTCCAGTGTTAGTCTTTAGGGAAAATGTTATGCGTAAGTATTCTTATTTTTTCTTAACCAACAGAGGAATAAACTGTTATAAACTGGTAGGTCTCACACCTAGTCCAAATGGTTACATTTTGCTCTTATCAAGTACATAAGGGTTGATATTGTTTTTTGTTGCGGGTTTTTTTTTTTTGAGCTAGGTAGTGAAAGTTGTATCAGTTTATCAGAATTCGTAAATAGATATTTAAATATTTTTCTTTAAAAAGGTAGTGAAAGGAATGCATCTAAATTTTAGTGCTATGTTTTTTATTTGAAATTCTTACATCCAACTATTAGAGGAATAAATTTTGAGAAAGTTTTACTTGTTCAAGTCGCTGAGAGTCAAGGGCACAAGTCACACAGCTGTCTGCTCACTTATGTCACTTTTTCTTTTGGATTTAGTGAATTTATATGTGGAGAGAGAAGATTTCTAATTCTATTATGCTCTTAGAGGACAAAGAGCTCTTTTTTTTTACTTTATGCCATGAGCTGAATGAATTTTAATTTTTTTCTTACATACAGTTTCATGTTTTTTATGCCAATAGAGACCATTTTCCATGTTTCAAGATACATATATGAAAGGATTCAGTAAAAAAATTCATTTTGATTTTATCTGAGATGGCTCTCTAGTTCTTGTCAGAAGTCATATACTCCATTGCAGTGGTTCTTAAACTGGGTTTGATCCGGTGGGTCAATCTCAGGGGTTTAGCAGAGCCAGTAAAAAACATGTCTATGTCTTGAATTTGAAAAAAAAATCATATTTTATTTTTCACTAAAGAGGGGTTTAGTGAATCCGCATATGAAAGTGGTGCGGTTTGGTGCCATCAACAAGGTTAAGAACCACTGCTCTATTGAATGACCAGATATTAGGGCCTAAGCTATACAAAGAGATATATTTGAATGACAATTTCCCCACTTTTCTTCAGTTGTATTGCACTGGATTAAATATTTAAGGTTAAGAAATTTATTTTAAAATATATACTGCTATTGCAAAATTTAGTTTAGCTGAAAGAGCTTATATGTTTTATGATTATTTCATTTTAAGATGTAGTGATGTCTTGTATCAGCAGATCCTTTACAATTCTTTGAGTAAGAGTTGAAAAAATGTACATGTATCATCATAATTTGCTGTTGATTCCGAAGGTTTTTTTTTCTTTCTTATTTTTAGCAGCTGTGACATAACTCTTTTGATATGGTTACAGTAATAGTTTAAACTGTTTTAATGTTTAAATTCAGATATTCACTTTATTAAATGAAATATTGCATTCTCTGTAAACAAATAAATCATGTTATTGAGATATAGGTAAAGTGTAATTTGAGTGGTAATGTGATTACCTAACACTATTTGCGACCAACACTGGCTACAGCCTAAGCCTTATACTTTTTAAAGTATCTCTAAAGAAGGCACTGAAATTTATGCACCATCACACAGAACCAACATTAGTGGCCAGCTTTTATGGCAGAGATAAAAAGAACAGCTAAGAGATCAGACGGCATAGCTGACAAAAGGCGCTAAGTGTATGAAATATAATGGTAGCAGTTTTAAATTATTTAGATTTCTCAGAGGCTTATTCAGGACCCACACTGTTCTTTTCACTGATCTGTTTCTAGATCAGAAAGGAATTTCACCAAGATGATGCTAATGAAGCTAATTTCATTAATCTCCGCTCTGGGGATTTTAAAAGCTTAAGATAATTTTATTCGAAAAAAGCTTCATCAATTCAGTGCAGTCTATTGCTGGATTATATATGTGTCAGCACCCCATAAAAGATCAGGTTTGAAAATGTCTGTTCACACTGAGTTGTAAAGTTTTCATGTTTCTTTTTACCTCTCAGAAAAGTATGACTTGGTGGCTAAAGGATCACTGCTTCCTCTTGACACGGACAGAATCATCATCAAACGAGTTGTACTCAGTGGTGCTCCCTTCAAGATCAACAAAAAAACTGTTACAGTACGGTACATGTTCTTTAATCGCGGTAAGTCTTTCTCAGTTTGTTCCTGTAATATATGATTTGAAATTTTGTGTGGGCATAAGGAAAAAAAAAAGTTCAGATGTTGGGTTGTTTTTTTCTAAGCTAAATTCTGAGTAAAATCTAATATAATTATGATCCAGTTCATGAATAAGTCTCTGGAGCTTTTCATTATTGTTTTCTTTTTTGCTGTTTGAAGATTGTCACTTTACATTACAATATATATATAAGCAGCCTTACCCGTAGATAGAGAGATTGATATACTTTGTTGCAATGCAAAATTTTTAATTCATGATATTTAATTTTTCTATATTTCCATTTTATATCCCAGAGGACATTGACTACTACAAGCCTATCGAGCTCAGAACCAAATGGGGTAAACGGGGGCACATCAAACAGGCTCTTGGTCAGCATCAAAGCTTTTGTATTCCTAATATTATGGCATACATATGTCCTATAATTGAAATTTGCTAGAATGGCATTTTATAAATTTACCAAATTTCTTTCAATCATCGTTTTTAATTCAGTTTCTTTCAAGCAAGGAATAATTTTAATCATTAGTTCTTTCATTGTTGATCAAGTACAAAATATCACTTTTTCACAGAACAGTTCTAGATTGGAACTAGTGAATTCAGTTCTATAGATGCTCAGTGCATAGTGAATGTGATCTTGTAATGAATCTGTAATACATTAATAGATGTTTACATGTACTTCCAACTATTTTCTCTATAAATAGATAAAATCTGATTCCTTGGTTTTGTTTTTAACTTCCAGGCACTCACGGTCACATGAAATGTGCTTTCAATGCTCACCTCAGATCTGATGACACGATTCTCATGAATCTGTATAAAAGAGTTTTTCCTAAATGGAGCTTTGACCCCCATGTTACCATATTGCCTCCAGCTATTGCAGAAATAGAAAAGGAGGATGATGAGGAAGAGGTGGAAGAGATGATTGAAAATGCAGAGAAAAGGGAGGGAGAAGCTTATCAACTGTTTGACTAGGTCAAGATAGTCATTTTTTTTTTCCATAGTTGCCAGAGAAAAGTGCAAAAATGTCTTGTGAAAAATGTTATATTTTTATGTAAAGGTCTATATAGTGTTTATTCAGGATGTATTAGCATAACTTTTATGGTTCAAATTTTGTTTTATTTAATCTTGTTAGGAAGGAAAGTTTTTAACTTGACAATACAAGTTAGGTATATATGGAAAAAATATGTAAGAGGAGTTCTTTTGTTCCATGAATCAAAGATTGTTTTACAGATAATTTGCCTTTAATGCAATATCATTCTTTATATCTAATGATTTATACATATATAAGATAGTATATTGTTAAAATGTGCATGGATGCAGTCTTACTCCATTTTTAGTGAAATAAAAGATGAAGGTTTCATCTAAGACATACTTTACTGTTCAGCTTGGGGTTGTCAAGTTTGTTTGTACAAAACTTTTGGATGCTTTCAATATGTGTATATATATATATATATATCAATTATCCCAACTTATCTTCAAACTATATATATATATATATAGAGAGAGAGGGAGGGAGAGAGAGGAGAGAGAGAGAGAGAGAGAGAGAGAGAGAGAGAGAGAGAGAGAGAGAGAGAGAGGGAGGGAGGAAGAGAGAGAGACATATATATATATATTCAGATTCTGACTCTATGATGGTAAGCCAAATAGCTCACAGGGTTGGAAGTACTGAGATCCAGGTTTCAAACCTGACTTAGGTTATCTGATGGTGGGATCTGACCTTATCTTATAAGGCTTAACGGGAGCTTAATAGTCTCTGGTCGTAGAATTTACAATGACATTACATTTAATCTTACCCTTTGAGATTTAAGATAAGCAGTTTCATTTTCCTGCTCTACGCACCAGTTGTGGACTGAAAAGGAACAACCTC
The DNA here is from genome assembly GCA_033675545.1 of Elysia crispata. Lineage (NCBI taxonomy): Eukaryota > Metazoa > Mollusca > Gastropoda > Plakobranchidae > Elysia > Elysia crispata. The sequence goes on from JAWDGP010001550.1 coordinate 1,086,872, forward strand.
GATAAAAAAACACCAGTCAACTGATTCTATCAGTGTTACATTGAACACATTGTACATGTATATTTTACATGAGTTTCTGGTTTAATTTATCCTTTAGTCTTGAGGTTTCCAATGTGTCTGTAACAGTGTGAGTAGAAAACAAAAGGCCTACATGATAATTGTGATCAACAATCTTCAAAAGAAAGAAAAATCATGTGGTTGGATAAGGTTGGGGCACAACATCTTATTATCTTAAGTTCTGACCAACTCTTTGCTTCAAGTGCTTAGATACAAAGATGGCCTCAGAAGAGGAGGATATTGCAAAGCCCAAAGGAAATGTAAAAATATTAGAATAGATTTTAGTTGAGTAATTGAGTGGCCTTTGATTTAAGTGTGGTTGCTTGTTTATAGACAGGCAACTGAGATTGATGCATGGATTAGATTTTTTTGTTTTAAAATTTCAAATTATCAAATTTTATCAGGCACCTGCACAGTCATGGTTAATCAATAAATTACATAAATAAAACTAAATGATCTCTGTTTATTTTAAAACTAAGAGGCAGAATGATAAGTATGCAAGAATTTAACGTGAATGTCAGCTCAAAGAGACTTGATAGAAAAGTCTGAGGAAAACTAGCACTCACAGCCAAACTTTGAGGAGTTAATCTCATTCTCTCTCAATATTTTGTAGTGCTCATAGCTTTTTGCAAACACTTTACACAGAGCGCTATAACAAAATCTTTAAACATCAATATTCTCTGTCAGTCTTAAAAACAAGTAACTAAATGTTATGTGTTGGATACTGTCACGTGACTATGTTCGTTCTTTTGCAGACAGATCTACCTCTTATCTGAGAGGTGCAAGGGCTTGGGATGAGGGTTGTTGTTTCTACACATAAGTGCTTCTGTAGACACAATGCTCTAAATTTCTTAGTTTCTGGACAAATTGTAAATCACAAAGACAAAAGTACAAGTAGCCAAAAGAGATGAGTAAAGCAACATATGACACATTAGTTTTTGTTTTTTAAACTTAGGTCATATATATTAATCTAGTTGCTTTGATTGAGAGACTGTTTCTCGGTAATTCAACAAAGTTGAATGTCGAGTGAATGAAAAAAACATGCGATGAGTAATGTGATAAATAAAGATGGAAAGAAATGAAGAAATTCTCCAACTAATCTAAAAATTGAAGAAACAATGAAACTGTTGAAAAATCGAATGAGTCAACAGGCTGGAGAAAGTCCGAGGGGAAAGTAGGAAGAGAGAGAGAGGAAAAGGGAAATAATGTGTGAGTAGCAGGGGGGGGGGGGGGGGGGGGGGTTAAAGGGGTAAATGAGGTTTGATAGAGGAAGCTATGTGCATGTAGTTATAATTTGGGTGTACCAGCCTCCTCTGTCAATGAATCGATGCGCACTACACTCAGTCCCTACTTAGAGAAACACTCAGTTTAGATTGCTTTTATTAGTTTTAACTGATACAGTGCGTTCTAAAATAATAATGAAAGTACACCAAAAGAGAAAAACAGCATAAAATCAATGCGTGAGAGTAAGATTTTGTAATTCGGATTTTCCCTAGATTTACATAAAGTAGGTTTAAATGGCACCACATGAATCGGCATGTTCTTTTGGTTTTGTTTTTTTTTTTTGGTTTATTTGTTTTTTCAGATATAAGTAGAGCAATTTCGTCCTAATAGGACAATGAATGAGTGATTTTGGAAGCCACTGTTAGTGTTACACGAATGTCATAGGGCAGTGACATTATGACTAGTACATGTATTTCCCTTGTTTGTGTGTCCGTTTTTAATACTGAAGCTAGAATATATTATGATTATGAAAATTGAGATACTCTAAAACTTGGCTTCCGTCTAACTCTAAGGTTTACCACACTCGGTGCACATGTCATGTCAGAACTCTTTTGCGCTTGTAAAATGGATTTATCCGTTAAAAAAATGTGTTTGGGGGAAGAGGGTGTACTAAAACAGAGGAGAAAGTCGACCTATCAGAATTTAACACTTTCTCGTAGTTAGAAAAGCATAAGTGCGATAGTGTTTCAGTTAACAAAAAAAAATTCATTTCTTTCGTTTTCGAATTTTTGTTAGAAATATCTATTTAACTTGACTGCAAAAGAAAAAAAAATGTAGTTCTGTCTTATCAAGGGTAAAAAAACTCGATCGATTGGTTTCTATGTCTTGCAGGGGTGCCATAAATTATTTGTCCCCTCTATTATATATAGCCCCTGTTATCTTTGGAATTATCTGCTTCACGTTGATTGGCAGTGACATAAAGGGTTAAGAAGAAATTATTGGCTTGCTGCCGCAAAGTCTTTGCACAACGCAAAGTTCATCTTGTACAAATATTTAAAGAGACTTAGTCGATGTTTGATACCTTCAAGAAAAGAATTGAAATATTTATCCAAAGCCGGAGCCATACATAAAACTAACCTCGCCCCTTGCTAAGTTGACAAACATAGGATTGACTGGGATAAATGTACAATAAGCTTCCATTATCCTTTCAAATCGTTCTCCTTCCAAAAAATGCATATTCTTTTCTCTCAAATACGTACAATGTGAGAATAAAGTAATTTTTTTTTTTAAAGGATTAGTTTGTTTAATAGAATAAAAAAAATTCCTGATAACAATGGATTAATAATAGTGGCTTTTTCTTGAGAAAACTACGCTCTACATTTCTAAGGGGAAATCAGATGTGGCAAAGCTTGACTTCATACTTGTAGGGTTGCTTGTATCTAACAAAGGCTATAGAAGAAGGAAAAGAATATATCTAGACAAAAACAAAGATAAATTATCAACAAGGCTTTTCTAATACTATCGAGTGTCCTCACACATGATACATTAATTTTGGCTGCAAAATTTCTTAATATTGCTTAGTATAGCCTTAACCCTTTTTTGTTTTTGGTAGCCGGATTGAGTTTATGTATTATTTTGAAGAATATCTCTCTCTCCCTCTCTCTCCCCCCCCCCCCCCCCCCTCTCTCTCTCTCTCTCTCTCTCTCTCTCTCTCTCTCTCTCTCTCTCTTTCTCTCTAACTCTCTATCTATCTCTCTCTTTCTCTCTAACTCTCTATCTATCTATCTATCTATCTATCTCTATCTCTCTCTTTCTCATACACACACACACACACACATTCTGCCTCCCTATCACCTTTTCTCTCTTTTTCTATTGCTTAGCCTCTTTTTGCTCTTTGCTCTCTTGGTTCCTCTGTCTCTCTTTCTTTCTCCGTCTTTTCCCTACTTCAACTCCCTCACTTTTCCGCCTGCCTTTCTTTCATTTTTAAAGCTTTCTCACATAAAACCCCCCTATCTGTCTTTCTATTTCTTTCGTCTCTTTTCATTTCTCTCCTTCTCATCCACTCTCTCTCTCTCTGTCTCTGTCTCAGTCTCTCTCTCTCTCTCTCTCTCTCTCTCTCTCTCTCTCTCTCTCTCTCTCTCTCTCTCTCTCTCTCTCTCTCTATCTCTCGCTCTCTTTCTCATCCTCCTCTCTCTTTCTCATTCATCTTATCTCTTCCTCCCGTTCTGCCCCCCCCCCCCCCCCAACCCCCTCTCCGTCGCCCTCTCTTACGTTTTTTTTTTCTCTCCTCCCTCTGTCTTTGTCTCTCTTTCTCACACACCCTCTCCACAAACACACACACTTCATTAATTCTGTCATTTCTTTGATACTTTTTTCTGTAACCCTCGTTTTTAGTACTTATACTTTATTGTCTCTTCTTTTCAAAATCGAAAGCCTATGACAAGACAATACAATGTATTAACATGTTAAAAACATGGCAAAGCTTAAGCTGTCGTTGGAATAAGTGTCTGTGAGGCCCCGTTAATTCCCGGCCGCTCGAAACTCAGAAATCACATAGACACATAATAGTGAATAAAGCTGCAGAAAGCATACAGCTCCCCATTCCTGTAAAATGGGCCGGCCTTCCTTGGTAATTCGACCGCTTGAACTCTCGAATCAACGGTTGATAAGGTCTCCTGCGAGGTTGGATTTAATAACAAGATAGTGGGGTTTTTTGTTTGTTTTTTTTAATCAAGATTTCAAGTGAAATTCCAGAGTGTCACACTATATCTTTGTTTATTTGAAGGAATAAAAACGTGTTGTCACAAAAGGCGTGAAAGAGAGTAAACATTAGTTTATTAAATAATTTTGAATAGTTCCATGATAATCGTCCTCTTGACTAAAACTGATAAGCTTGCAGGCAAACCTAGAAAAAGCGGTCCATTCTTTCACTTTGCAATTTATTGAAACAGCGTGTGGTTAGCTTTATGTTCAAAATCTTTTTTAGGGAAGAGAAATTTTTAATGCTTACTAAGACCAAGTGGTCAGAAGACTTGACTTGCCTTTCCAATCACGGTAGAGTTCTACTTAAAACAAGCATCAGCGTTAACTGCACATATATATATATATATATATATATATATATATATATATATATATATATATATCCATCTTTCCATCTACCTATCTATTTATCTATAGCGGTATATATATAAATAGATAGATAGATAGATGAATAGATAGATAGTTAAAGATACAGATCCTTTTTTAAATCTTCCAGCTAGTGAATAATCAATAATCGTCACTTTCTATTTTTATTCAATAAATGTATATGAGTTCCTTGAATATTTAGGATACAATTGAATTTTTAACATAGAATCATATTGGGCTGTAAGAGTCCTATTTGTTCAATGATTATTTGTCCGTAAAAGAATATTTGAAAAGGAAAAAAAAATATTTATAAATTGGTTGACTGTTTGCTTTCTTATTAAAGCCCAATGTATTTAATTTGAATCAAACAGCACGACTGTTTTTGACAATATAAAACGTTTTGCTTTTGGATAAGATCACCATGGCCAGATTGTGGGATCTTACACGGCACCTCATCCCATGGCTGTTTCTTGCTTGTTCCTGTAACCAGTCCCATACATTAGGGCAAAAGCATTTTCGAGGAGGTTCCATGAGCTTTGACTATATCGAGTTCAGTGGTGGCTTCCACAAGGTGAGAGATTGATTGTGGCCTAAGAAGCCATTTTCAATATCGTTGCTGTTATGATAATATACTGGATATCGTATTATATGGCTGATTATAATATTTTGCTGGTTAACAATCATCATGCATAACATTTATTAACAATATATTAGTGTTTTGTTGTACGTTAGTGATCCAACGCTGATGGACTGATCCTATTTCCGAACCTTTTATGTTGCAATTGCCTTGAAAAAGAAATTGACTTTTGGAGGACTGTTTTTTTCAGTAAAATTTTCCGTCTTCTAAATTTCCCCTAAAATAGTGTACAAATGAAGAATATTTGCTGCGTTGCCGAAGGAACAAGCTTCAACATTTCTTCTTGACAGATTTGACCTCGTTATAAAATTAATCCAACTAAACTGCTAAAACAAGACAGAAAACCCGCTCTTTTTTTTGCACTATTATTTGAAATAAGAATGAGTTAAATAAGAATAAATAGATTTAGCTAGTTTTATCAAATCCTAATGTAATTATAGACCCGTTAAAATATTCTTTACCTTGTAGGTTTGGATACATCCGGAGATCTATATAAATTTCAGAAAAGCTGTGCACTCTAAGACATTTCCTATTTTTTTTTGTGGAAATTCATAAACTTTTTAACAAGCGTTTATAAAGAATGATCTTAAGATAGATTTAGAAAGAACAGCTAATTTTCCACATTTGATCTGATTTGTCCGCGCAGGCCCTTTTGGAAGATAAGGTTTGAAGTCTTGATACTGCAATCAACCATAAATAGGCATTCATCGAAATTACGAACCGTTATGTTTTTCAACATCACCAATCGTCGCTATCATTACATTTAGATGAAACAAGGGCTTTCGATAGTTTTTAGTTGTTCGTAGCCCTTTGATCTCTCTCAGCGTCTTAGGCAGGTATGGCTTTTGATATGAAAGTACTATTGCTAGCATAGAAATTGAGAAGTAAATGAAGTTATAGACAATGAATGTTTAAAAGGAGGGGTAGACAGAAAGACAAACAGATAGATAGGTAGGCCAATGTACCCACAAGGAAAGAGAGTGATAGAGAAAGAGAGTCAATGGAAAAGAAGAGGCACATGTACATAAAGATAGCTCCAGATGCCGAGACGGATAGATTGAAGCATAATGCTCGAGAAGAGCAGAAAACTCTTGACAAACGAACATCAGAAACAATATTTTCGCACACATAAGTTCGTGATCTTTGAGTAGTTCAAGTATTTTGAACTTTTATATCTTACTGATACTGAATAAAACTGATGAATCTTTAATTATTTTTTTTCAAAGGTGCAAATAACAGCAGTGACAGGCTGGGACCTAGATGACAGTCCTTGTGGTCAACCATGTGATGAAGGAGATGTTGGAAAGTCCACGAGAGAACCAAGAGACAAGATTATCCAGTCGACAGGATCAGAGAATCACTTTGGAGAATGGCATCTTGAAATTATGGTGGGTGATCGAACAAGGAGACATACATGAAAAAAACGATAAATTTTTCCCTCTGTGTTAGACTTTGTGATCAACAATATGTGCATCTAAGGGGATGAATGTAATTTTTTGTTTAGTTAGGAAAAAAAATTTTCTTTCAGAATTTACAGAGAAACCTAATAAGCTTGTTCTAATGTGATACGTCCAGGTTCGAGTTGGATGTGAATTGACTGGTTCATTAGTTGTTTTTTTTTTCTTTATTGATTTATCCTACCTTAATCTTAATTCTGAGATTTGTCAAAAGAGTAGGACCACAGCCTTTGGCTAATTTGAGGTATTTATAGTCTTATAAACTAAATGATTAATCTATAATTTGGTTGATTTTTATCAAATAACTTGCTGATTGGATTATTGGTGTATAGTATTTATAGAATAAGAAGATGATTCCCTCAGGCAGCAGAAGTTTGAAGAGGAAATTCCAAATAGATAACTGTTGAGGATATATTAAATTGAAAAAAAAAATGCATTTTTTATTTGCACTATTGATTTAGCCAATTTTATGTAACGTTTACAAATGGCTAATCACTGATTAACTACTTCAGATGATAATGAAACCGCAGTAGACCATGAGAAAGAGCTATTAATTTCCCAAATTGTAATTCAGAGTGACTTTAGATGGTGGATTCTGCTTTATTGATGATTTTTCTTTCACCAGTTAGCTTCACCATATTGCTTCTTACCTTTTTTTAGGGTAATTTCTCTTTTCTTAACTATAACACATAATCGCCTCAGGGTCATAATGGTAAAAATGTTGAGAGGAATATCACATCCGAAGTAAACAGAAAGATCGAAGGACAGGTAACCTATGTCAGCGTTCAAAAGCCGCTTTGGATGCAAGAAGTGGCTTCCTTTGAACTGGATGTCGAGGATTGCAAATATGTGGATGTCATGTAAGTTTCATAGTTTAAATTAGGCTATTCTAATATGTAAGAATTGAGGCAGACCGAGAGAAAGAGAGAGGGAGAGGGAGAGAGCAGAGACAGAGAGAGACAGAGAGACAGAGAAAGACATGCAGAGAGACAGACAGACAGGCAAACAGACAGATAGACAGACAGACAGACAGACAAGAGAGAGAGAGAGAGAGAGAGAGAGAGAGAGAGAGAGAGAGACAAAGAAAGATGAGACTACTGTTGGTACCTAGACGAAGTTGGACAATGTCATCCAAAAATGTTATTTCTTATTATTTTTCGTGATTCTCCACGAGAAAGCAAAATAAAATGAGCTCGAGCATAAGCCTCGATGTGGTTAAGATTAAGGAAAAAAAGTGTTGAAAATTAGAATAAACGAAGTTCAATGTTTCCTCCCCTTGCCAAAATAACGGATTTTTTTTTTCCTTCCGTTGCATTTATATTATCACATCTTTCATAACAATCTAATAGCTTGTTGTACCACACCAAATTTAAAAGTACTTACAATGAACTTCTTTCTCTTTTGGTTGCGCAGATTTTCTGGATGTTCTTGGGTAGATTTACAAATGCAAGACTGCACAGTGTCTAATTGTCGGTTCTACCTTCAGCAAAAAATAAAATTCGGCGTTAGAAATGACACCGGAGCACCAAACAACAGCCCAAGGGTATTGTATCAGGCAGTAAACAGGTAACAAGCTTTCCGCCTATCTCTTTGCTTGTTTCATTGTATTGACAGATATTCTCAAACGACTGGAGGTTAATTTACGAAGGGATAAATTTAGATTACGAAATTTAAGTTTACTTTAAGAAACTGTATGAGCTAAAAATAGAGAGTTTATTGCCTTTTTTTGTGCATTTATTTTATTGGTTTTAATCCTTGAGTGCTGTTTTAAATTAAAGATGAAAATTCCTAGCTATGTATCTTACTTTAAAGCATGCATGGGTTCACTTTTTTAATTTTTTTTTTCCAAGGGCTGTTATTCTTAAATTAGTTTCGATTGTTTATAATAATTGTATATATCAAGCCATTCAACTATCCACATATTTATTTCTCTTTACTATTTATATATCTTTCTTTCTTTTTATCATCTATCTGTCTGCAAGCCTGTCTATAAATGTATCCGTCTATCTGTCTATCTATCTATCCATTCTATTCTATTCTATTGAAATATCTATCAATAGGTCGGTCTGTTTGTTATTTCCTCTGTATATATGTCTACTCATGTATCTGCATGCCACTCTCTTAATCTTCCTTTTTTCGGTTTTATCGAGTGTCCATGAAACCCTTCTTCTTTCTCATGATTTTATCTGTTTTTAGTATTTATAAAAAATGTAATTGATCAACACAAACGATTTCTCTGTGACAGTATTGAGCCAAATAAAGAGTCTCACGTTCCAGTAACGGTGATGGACGTCGATGGGGACAATTTTCTGTGTAAAAAGGCCATGTTTAAACTCATATCTTTCCCACAAATACGAAGTCTATCTGTTGATGACAATGTAAGTTGATTGAAAAACGCTATTATTTGTAGGTCTTTGTTGTTTTTACTTGCGATTTGCTTTGAACAAATTGAGGAAAAGTTTCGAAAGAGCAGCGTCTAGAGTTGAGATAGTTTATTTTCATTTGAAAGGAGGTAAATGTAGTAGAGATTAGAATTAACATACAAATATTTTTTTTTCAAAATGTTTTTCTCGTAACGTGACATATCTCTAAGTGTATTCTGGGATTAAATAAATGGTTAGGCCAATCTGGGGATGTTTCGATAATATGTTAATAAATTGTAAAACTAAATTGTAAATAAATACTGAGGTTTAGCTAGGATAATTGGTTTTACTATTGTTTAAAACAACAGATTGAGAATGGTCATAGCCAGGAAAGAAATCAGTAAGTTTAAGCGGTTTTCATCCAGTCAATTAGTAGAAATTCATAACACATGAATAAATTAATGGAAACCAGGATTTCTTTAAGAGTTTGACTTTGAAGCAAGAAGTTCTAAGCCCTGTCTAAAAAATTGATGCATGTTGCTCCTGAATAACTATTTTGCTAAAAAATATCTTCTTTTCCCCCATTTACGGCACGAATTTGACTTTGCCCGTATCTGAACATTGGTAACAGCGGCAGTGGTTTTGAACGCTTGAATTTTATTAAGCATCACTCGATATGCTATCAAGGCTAAAAAAGAAAGACATGCTATAACCTATATTTTAATTCTAATAAAGTCGCAATAGCTTCGTTCTTCCAATAATTATTGTTTTGTAAATCTATTTCCATCAATAATAGCGTTTAATAATCTTTACATCATGAACTTTCAAGTCTTTGGTCTGTAGAATTATTAGTTAAAAAAAATTCAACTATTTGAGACCCATGTAAAGAACTAAAACCTGTATACATGTACTGTAATACACAGTGTATAACCTTTTTAGGCTACGTTTTGGTTTGTGTATGGGGGAGAACACTCAGAACACCAGGCATGAGTAGATATGAGTTTAAAATGGGTAAACGACTACTTTCTATTCAGACATGATTGATTTATATGTGCTTATTCATGATAAAAACAGGATAAGCTTCAACTTTTATGAAGGGTTTTTATTTTATTTTTGTTACAAAAAACTTCTTCTGAAAATGATATGACTATCAAACATTCCAAACAATCAACGAAAGAGACACGTAAAAGACCACCATAGTATTTTTTTAAGTATTCAAGTTTCATTCAAAAATTTCATTTGAAAGAATTTACATTTTATTTCTGTTGTTTGTGTCAAACGCACAGGCAAAGCTTTTATTTTGATAAAATTTAAAAAAAAAAAAAAAAAAAAAACAACTTACAAGCACGCCGGTAGCTTTATACTTTTTGTTAATTTTTTTTCTGGTTGTATTCAAAATTATCGTCTGTTTGTATTTATCGTCAAATTTCCATTTTACTAACTGCTCCAATCAGTGCACAGTGACAGTAGATTCCACAGGGTATTCAGAACGCTCTTGGGGGATGGTGAATATCGTGGTACAGGATAAGCCGAAAGCGGATATTACCATGGGTGGTGTGAGTTTCCCTGCCAGCAGCCCGAGAGTCTTGAGTCAGATTCCAGTTCAGGTACGTTTTAAAGCAATGCTTCCCCTTGAACATTTATCTTTCTTTCTTGTCTAGTACGGTCTATTAGGCAAACGATTTCATTTGCAGAGTAACAAATTTAATAAAAAAAATATTGAGTAAAAATGTTTCCTTAATCACACATATACTTAAGCTGCCAGCTCATACAAGATAACAAAGATAAAAAAGTGTATGATTGTGACGTGCATTGTTAAATATTTCAGCTATGTGAGAATGAGATTTTCTTTTGTGCAATAATACTCATTTTATTTTCATAGGGTCAAAATAACACAGATACCAAAACAGTAAGGAACAATGACTGCTAAAGTATTTTAAACAATTCTTGACTCAATGTCAGCTCTATTGCCCCCACTCCCCCCTTTTAGTTTCTAGTTCAGGTGGCCTCATCGAGTCCACCTGAAATTGTTGCCCCAACCGCTTGCTTCACAAAGTCCGGAAATAAGCAGCCTATTAGTGTTGACGCCGGTAGCAGCTTGAGAATCCCAGTTTACGCGAGGCCAAACCCCAAAGCTCCAGCAGGCACGTAAGTAGTTCAGACTTCAGAGAGCAGTTCGATATGAACCATTTAGATACAGGGTAAATTTATGCACTGGAATACTTATCCACCCTATATAAAAGATTCAAAAAGGGGCATTTATCGAACTCCAATCTGTTCTAAAAGCAGAAATATTGTTATGAGTTTTGCGGCAACATTGAAACATGATTCTCATTCCTTACTTCAATATTGTTGGTGAACGCTTAAAAAAGCAGATCAAATAAAAATCGGGATGGCTAACTCTACACATTTCAAAACATTTTTTGCAAGGTCTTTATGATGTTCCATTTTTTTTAGACTCCGATTTTATCCCTTATAATTTCTTAGTGAAGCTTTGAGCTCTGAGGATCGTACGCATATACAAAGTTAATCCTAAACTTAAAAGAGATGATCTTATACTAGAAGCTCTCACTCTGCTTCATACTCTTATTATTATGTTTTATTTGTTCTTATACCTATTGAAAAATAAACAATAAAATGGGAAAACTTTCAAGCGGGATTCAGGACCTGAAAGTCACGTGCCTACCCACCCCAGCGACGCCATTGATTGTTGATAAAACCAGCACAAAGTTCGATGGCATCGTATGGAGTTCCGATTTGCTGTGGGAGACCGTGCCTTTCTCGACCCCAAGCAAAGGTCAGGTAGGCGTGGCTGGTGAAAAGACGACCAAATACCTTCTGCAGGTATTCGCTCGGGATAGCCAAGGGTAAGAAATTATTTTGGTAGCAATCCGAAAAAAAAAATGAAGTTTTCTATTTCTCACAAGCTTTTTCGGAGAGAAACTCGTAGAAAAAATCGGTTTGCTTTGAAAAACGTGTAATATTATTGCTGGCTATTACAGTGGCTAATGCAAGAATCCTAATAGTTGGAGATACTGATGGTGTGCACATTGCAAATTCTTTATGCATTTTTTAATTGTAATTTTTTAACTTTTTTTTTTTTAGAATGTCGTAATTTGTAATTCTGACAATCTGAAGTGGTTGATTTCATGACGCTATATGGTATTCCTGGCGAGAATTCATAAAAGCTAATTTCATCCAAACTACATTTCAAGGACCTTTCTGGAGTCAAGAATGGAAATGTGAAAATGAATACGGGCACCAGCGAGTCTTAGCAACCGCAACATAATTTTTACCTCCCTTCATGTAATTAAACGCCGTCTTTATGTTGGCCAGCTCACCTGTCTTTTTCAGAATTTTCTTGTATTACCATTGCGAGAGCAGATTTGAGCTCAAGAACTCTATTAACTCCCATTAGTCCAGTTCTGCTTCTGTAAAGTAGAAATGCTAGATACACTAAAACGTGCAATTTTTATTTTAACGTTTCCAAGGGATACTTTTAAGTTAAAATCAAAGCATAAGTATTTGTCATCTATTAGTTTTCTTATGTTCCCAGTTATGCTTTTTTCCTTTTTTTTTCTTTCTTTTGTGTTGTTTTTTTTTAAACTTTTGTTCTCTCTTTTTTTCTCACTCGTGCTTACAGACACTCTCTCTCTCCCTCTCTCCATATCTTTTTTTCTCTTTCTCTATTTTTCGCCTCAAGTTCACTGTATGGTCAAATTTTCTGTGGCGTCCCTCATCGTTTTCCTATTATATGCGTGTCTCAGAGATTAACGAAATGTTTTGCTGTTTCTTTACAAGGTTCGATAGCGAAGGTTGCAGTCTTCAAGTTGAAGTAAAAGGTATTATATTTTTCTTTCTTATCCTTTAATTAAATCTTTTCAATTTTTTTAAAACAGAGAAAGCTCTATAGCAATTTGTAATAGTATCTGAAATTGAGCTAGACAATATATCCCTATTCTTTCCGCTTTGAATAGACTTTTGGTTATATGTAATTACTCACTGTTTGGCGTTCGTTGGGATTATTTATCACAATGTAATCACTCGTTACTTCAACATCTATACACCATCCATAGTGCAAATCAAATGTGTTTTTAATCATGTATCAGATTTTCATTGTATTTCAGAAAGCCATGATAATTGCACGTGTAAAAACGACGGTCTGTGTCACAGCACCCACAGTCTTTCGCCAGTGAGCACGCCGAGCAGTCCTAGTGACCTACTCAAACAGACATGTTACTGCCCTTTAGGCTTTTCCGGAGATGACTGTTCTTTGGGTCAGATTACTTACAAAGCAGCCTTGTTATCTAGAGATAACTTAATATTTACATTATAAATTACGTAGGAAGATTTAAAATACCTGAAGTAATTGTAAAAATACTATTTAAAAGAAAACAACTTGCGCCATAGAAACCATGGCCGAATTTATGGCCACTTTTCGCGACCATTCAAGGCTTTTCTTAGAAAAAAAAATAGTTTCAATTAATCAATCAGTGGCCAACAATCTGGGTGCTATTGAAGCTAACTGACTGAGCCGTTATATTTTTTTTTCTTGTCCAAGAAATATTCACACATAAAGTTAACTTTCGTCCCCAATGAACGGCCAAAAAGTAGCTTGATATCCATCCAACTTTTTTTTTGCAGGTGACACTGATCCTAAACCAAAAGTGGTGAGTTGTCAGTCTTTTTGTCAGTATTCTGCCGTATTAAACAACTTCCATGAGAAATAGAAAAACGCACAAAAATTATCTCCTGGAAGTATTTCTCTTTGATTTATTTTACATTGCAACAGGGGATATACAATAGGAACATTCTCATTACTTATTTATTTAATCAGATTTTAGTTGTAATTCCAAACAAATAACCTTTTAAATTTCTCAATAATCGTTTGAAACATCAAAAAAGTAACCGATTTTGTCATGATTCAATACAATAGTTGATATTGCCCGAAAAAAAAATCCATAGTTTGAAGGTAACATACCCAGCAAAAGAAGCATGCATTTATCAAAAGAGTTTTACTTATTTTTAAAACCAAAAGAAATAATAAAAAATTAAAACTGAAGAAACAAAGCTTGTAATTTTTCTGGAAAATAGATGATACATCGACAGGCTATTCATAGCTGGGAGGATAAAAGGAGCGAGACAGATATAGAAAGATAACTGTCTGTTGAGATAAATTGAAAAATAGAAAGGCACATAAATTAAAGAAAGTACTGAACCTATATCCGAATATCCTATGAGTTCAGAAATACACAGAGAGAGAGAGAGAGAGAGAGAGAGAGAGAGAGAGAGAGAGAGAGAGAGAGAGAGAGAGAGAGAGAGAGAGAGAGAGAGAGAGAGAGACAAGTATGTAGATATAGGGTTAACATAAATTTATAAAAGGATAATATAAGGCAAGATAGATAGGTAAGGAGACAAGAAGCTAAATAGATGGATGGACGGAAAGATAGATCGATCGATAGATAGATGATGAGTAAATGAAAAAAATAAGCAGATAAATAAATATATATATAGATGGGCAGATCGCATATGCACACAGGTATGCATCAAAGATTGAAATGTTTTTACAAGATTCATCTGACCTCCCAATATCTTTTCCTCATAATTTTTAACGTTCGTTTTAATTGCTGTCGTATTACAATTTTTTTAAGCAACGAGCTATTTTTTTCCATGAAATGTATTGTATCACAGTAGTAAATATTTTTTTAAAATTTTGTTTTCATCTAAAGCCAACATTTGATGACATAGCTGGCATCCCCAATGGAGGACTAATACAGTGTGAAGAAAACTCACAGTGTGTATTTGCTATACACTTGATTGGGCGCTTTCCTGAGTAGGTATTCTATATATCATTTTAATGTCAATATATTTCAACCCGTTTCATATTGTATAAATAGAGCACAGTGACCGTTTAAGTCAAACAGGTGCATTACAGATGGTTTTCAATAATCTGAAATTTGACTGGCAAATCGAAATAATCAATTACTTGTGTCGAGTTTTCCGTGCTAAGGATGAATCTTTCTTTGCTTGATCATGCTCTTGAAAAGTACTATCTTGTGTGAGGTTGGGACCTACGTAACTAGCGGCAAGTCTAAAAAAAGTGGGCCCATCTACTGTTATTGTAACCACAAAAAATACAAATGTGTAACAAAAGACATTAAAATCGTCTATGTGTAAATAACACACCATGCAATATGTTTCTAAGTACAAAGATCAAGCAATCTGCTCTTTTTAAAGGAATAAAGTTTTGAGACACCGCAAATATATATATATGTATATATATATATATATATATATATATATATATATATATATACATATATATATATATTTTTTTTTTCCTATACAACTATTTCTTTTCAGAGAACCACCTCTATTGAACAAAGCTCCTAAATCTCCGGAGCTTGAAGTCAGGTTTGGAGACACTGTCAGCGAAACATCCACTTCCTTGGCAGGGAATCGTTTTGTGACGACTGCTGTGATAACAACTGGGCCACCAGGATTGTATAAGTTTTGCGTGAACGCTGTGGACTCCTCACGGTATAGTGGAGATAGAATTTTCGATAAGTTAGGCGAAATCTTTTTTTAAAAAAGTTTAAAATTATCAAAATTCAACCGAATGGGTTAAATCTACTTGTGAATAATATTATATAAAAGTTAGCAATTAGTCCATGTCGGTTTTAGATCCTTCTCACAAGATAACTCAGTACGGCATCGACCGCTTGTCTGAATCATGGCACATTAGGCCTTCAGCAGCAGGGC
>JAWDGP010001550.1:1107500-1176208 GCA_033675545.1 Elysia crispata
TTGTCATTACAAAACAGTAGTAATGTAAAGAAATAAATAAAAAAATTCGCAGTCATTATCACCAAAACCACTATTTTGATGTTTAAAAAAAAAAGAAAAATATTTCCTATCCTAAATATCATGACAAATAGATAATAATGCAACCAACTTGCTTTCCCAAAATATATCTGTTGGTGTTATAACAGCTAAATGTATAAAAATTCAAAGAAAAAATTAGAGGTATAACAAAGAGTATTTAGATTAAAAGCAGAAGATAATTGTATCAATTTTTCTGAGAGAATCTTTCCTATATATTATGTCTTCTACCGTTTTGAGTGATAGAAAGAAAGATGGATAAATAGAAAGATAGATAGATAAATAGATAGATATATAGAAAGATAGATAGATAGATAAATAGATAGATAGATAGATAGATAGATAGATAGATAGAGTGTGAGAGAGATAGAGAGACAGAGAGAAATAGAGACAGACAGGGAGAAAGGGTGAGACAGAATGAGAGTGAGAGAGAGAGAGAGAGAGAGAGAGAGAGAGAGAGAGAGAGAGAGAGAGAGAGAGAGAGAGAGATTTAAAGAGAGATGTTTATGAACCAGTACTGATTTAAACAATATTTTAAAACTCTAATATTCTTCGACAGAGATTTCAGTTCTCCAACTTCTGTCATGGGAGAGAAGAGATGCTACACAGTTAAACCAATTGAACAAACTGGTAAAGACATAAGTTTTACATTAGGAAAAGTTAATGTCCTGTAAAGTGTAATATAAGTTCCGAAAGCTACGAAATCTTTGTAAAGGAAAATGATCATTTCTTTTAAAAAAAGTAAGGATATCCACATAAGAAAAATAACTCTTTGCATATTTACAAATTGGCATCGTCATCGTAATCATCATCACCATCATCATCATCATCATCATCATCATCATCAACATCATCATCATTATCCACATTCATCAGACCATTATTTGTCAAACCTATTCCAGACATCAATGCTCACATGAATTAACTCACGAATTTTAAGATATTCTTTGTTGCAATCTTTCTAGGCGATCTAATCTGACTTAATGATCCACCCATAGATATCAGATTTTTTTTCACTTTATGAAAAATATCTTATTTCTTATGTGCCTCTTTCTTTCTTATATCGTCAATCTCAAGTCCGTTTCAATTTGTGTTCTCTAAACTTCACTTTTAGATTCCTATTCTCGCTTATATTATTTTCATTATTTGAAATGATAGTTGTCCAAAATTCATTTCTATCCAGCATAATAAAATTTATAAAATCAACTATCTAATCTATGGTAAAGATACATAATTGATTTAATTTATTAATTTATCCAGTTTTCATATTATCTACCTTCAGTGGTTTCTGCGTCGAAACTATTAAGGTTACGAATGTTGAAGTCTTGTGGTCTTGAGTATTTGGGAAAAGCACTTGTCTCTTTTTTTTTCACTTCACCTAGGTTTAATACCAGCTTAAAACTTGTAAAAGCTTACGATGCCAGCTTTTTTTATCAAGTACTCGCTCAGCATTTCTGAAAACGGAATAAACTCTTACCCCAAGACTTCTGAGAGAAACCTGTTTTTACCTATTCATATCTGGAACAAAATTAATATAACTAAGACACCAAACTGAGCCGCACTTTTCTCGCCATCTGAGACGATAACGGTTTTTATTTCAGCTTCAAGAATATGCCGCTATGCAGGCTGCAACAAAGCTTTAGGAGCTTGCCTGGCGACTCCAGACAAATCCCTTACGGAGTGCGTGTGTCATGAGCATCTCCTGAACCAGCTAGATGAGAAGTGCTACGCAGGTAAGAAATTTATCATAAAAGTATTACATTTATATAACTTGTGCGGCGTCTGTGCCTCAGACAATATCAAAATTTTAAATCAGTCACTGTAGCCTTCAGGAGAAACGGAACACTGTTGTTCATTTCTCGAAGATTAATTGTAGATTACATGTATTTGAAGCACTCTTGCGCCGTTTAATTTACTATAGCATCCCTTAATGAACTGCTGAAGATTTAAAGATAGAAGGTATGAAATAGCTCTCAGCTATTCTCTGAAATTCAGCTATGTACGTACGTATCAGATCCAAGTAGAGATTTCAAATTTGTTAAAAGAGTAGCGGCTCTAAATTTTGGAAATAGCACTAACGTAAAAAAAAACCTGTACGATTTTTTATGATCCCGTTTTCGTAAGAAGAGAAACGTGTAAGTAATTTTTGGGGTATGATTATTTTAAACTCTTATAATTATTTTATTCCTTAAATTTTACCTGTTCTACCAATTTAGTTCACTGCCTAAGGACTACAAATGTTCTCTAAGCTTTCAAGATTTTGAAATAAGTTGCTATCTAAAATGTACTAGTAGGCCTAACACTAAAGTTTGTAATTTTTTAATCTGTTTAAAGAAACTCTCAAAAATCCTTGTCAAAACCTTTTGTGAAATTCATTTTATTAATTTAGCCATGATTTATTTGAAAACTGGTATAGATTTTATTTCTCTTCAGTTCCCCTCGTGCCAGTGAATCCAAACAATCCGGGCAGTAGCGTTGGTGCTACACCTCAGAAAACTCCAACTGGCGGTAACAACCCTACCACTACTTTGACCACAGTAATTTCAAATGGTGTTGGTGGCAGTGACTATAAGACACCAGTGAAACCAAGAAAAACAAGCTTTACTCATCCTTTTGTAAGCACAACTACGGCTAATAGTGATTTAACTACAGAAAAACAAGTGAATGGCGGTAGCTCGGTTACAACAGCAAATCCAAGCAAATCTAATATCATTGGTAATTCACCTCCGACAGTTGATCCTAAAAAATTATTTACTGTTGATAATACAGCCATGACTGTAAATTTAGGAAAGTCAATTACTTTTGGTAATTCAGCTTCAACAGAGAACCCACGGATGACTATTGACGACCTCTATACCACAGTAAACCAAGCAATATCAGGCGCTATCGACAGTCCCGTTTCATCACTTAAGTCATGGAAATCAACCACGACTTATAATCCACTTACAACAGAAAACCCCGAAAATTCAGTCAATATTGCTGATTCGATTACGAAGTTCATTCACACAAATAGTACAACGGAAAGCGCAAGTTTTGTCGACCCAGATGATACAGTGAAAACAAAAAAAGGAAATACTCAGGCTTCTCTTACGACAGTTCGTGTAATTTCAACAACAAATTTGGGAACTTCTTTCAAAGGAGATGGTTCTGTTACGGCAGGACAGACAAGAAAATCAGCAGTTAGTTATAATTCTGATGCAACTGCAATACCAACAAAGCTGCTGCCAGTCGACCCAGGCAACTCAGTCACACTCGACAGTTCTATGAGAAAAGTGGTACCAGGGAATTTTCTCACCACGCCATCTCATTCAGATAGCACTATGGGCAAATTTGGAAATGGAAAGGGCAAAGATAGCAACCTTGTTCCAGAAAAATCACAAGATGATACCGAGTCAAGCAATCGGCTGCGGTTGTGTTCTTCTGAATCTGAATGGGTAAGAAAATGTGCATTGTCTGAAAGTAACGTTTGCGATTGGATCCTTACTTTCATGTCTAACAGTGGATTTGTTGTGGATAGCCTGTTGCACTGTAACCATCTTCCACTTACCTGATTAAATCATTGTAAATTATGCTTCAAATCATTAACAAAATTGTACGTATTCAAATCTATCCTTAAGTTGGCTTTCCACCAGCATCCTTTGCAATTATGCTTAGGGCGAATGTCATCAGAAGTTCACTGGGGTAACGCTTCATATTAATATTAAAGGTTACTAACAAATGAGTACCCAGTCTTTGAACATACATGCGTAAGATTTTCATAAGCTAGGAATAAATGCTTGGGCGAGAAATAATGATCCCTCTAATGAGTTGTATGTGCGTTTGAAATTTAAGTAACTTAGTGATGAACGTTACAATCTTATTTAGCTGAAAATGCATACGAGTTTTTTTTTGGGTTTAACTGGAAAAATTACTGCAAATATGTTGTAAAGCAATAATATAGTAAATAGAGAGTTTATCTTTGATTTGATCTTTCCACTCTCCACATGAGAGAGAGTTCGTTTCATCGTAGTTTTCGAACGAGAATAGGTTTAAGAAACCATTTTTGAAATTTAAAGGTTTTTTTTTCTCTATACTCCGGTTAATGTTTCTGTTTGAGTTTCCTTTTTATTTTGTTTATTTGTCAACATGTTTGGAACTTTATATGTGGTACATGTTACATTCATTTCCAACTTATGGAGCGCAACCACTGGACAAATAAGACCATGTAAAGGAAAGCTTTAACTCAATTTAAGATAAGAAGTCTTCAATGTTTTTATTATTTTTTTTTTGTACTTCACTTTTGATCGAACGATTCTTATTCTTTTATATTACTTTACTCTTTCTCTTTCATTTTTTTTCTTCCGATTTTTTAAAACTCGAACTTTACAGAATGCGGGCAATTGATAAGATGACACAGAATCATTTTTTTTTTCTGGATAGTCTTAAGCCAGTTTGTTCAGGTCGTGAATATGCTTATCAAGTTTGAAAACGCATTTCACTTATGTTTACAGAACTAGCAAATGAAACTGTTGTTATTCAATTATAGGAAGATACTCTCTTCATAAAATAATGCCTGGATTTCATTTTTGATTGAACGATTCTTATTTATTTTATATAACTTTACTTTTTCTCTTTCTTTATTTTTCCTTCCGAATTTTTTAAAACTCGAAGTTTACAGAAAGTGGACAATTGATAACATGGCACAGAATCATTTTTTTTTCTGGATAGTCTGGCTCCTCCTTATGTGAATTTACCATTGTTATGTCTTGCTTAAATCATCTGTATGAGCTCTTACTACGATACCCTAAACTTCATCAGCTTTGAAAAGTAAAACCACAACAATTGGGTTTTACCTCATCATATCATGATATGAGATCGATAACCAGTGAAAATCTTTCTAGATGGCACAGCTCTTTTAAGGAAGGACTGGATATTGAAAAGATATTGCATCTTTTTTTTGTCCGACCACGTCGCCTAGACGTAATTCTTGTCATGTTTATGAAACTACGCTGTTGTTGAAATTACATGTATATATATCAAATAAAGATGCATGTTCTTTCTACATTTTTTGCACAGAGCAAAGCTTTTCAAGAATTCAGAGTGAAATGCACTTGTTTAGATACGATTACTGGACAGGGGAAAGTAGTGATTCGGCCGAGGATTTCGATTGAGAGGTTGTTGCATACGTTTCTGATTGGACTGGGCGTGTCCAGTGCTCTTCTTGCATTGGTGACACTTAAGTACATTGTGCTTTCAAAGGTCAGTCAGATTCAGACTAAGTAACATCAGAATATTTAAGTCTGTGAAGGAAAAAAAATCTGTGTGACAGATGATGAGTGGCATATAAAAATACGGATGGTTTCAGCTTGATGCTAATCTTGCACTATCTCTAAGTGATTAGTTTATAACAATATGAGGGCCATAACTAGAGTTTGTAGCAGGGGAATGCAATTTCTTTTTTCGGCATGAGAGGCAACAAGTGTGATATCGCTGTAACATTTTTAGGCATAGAGACTTTTAGACTCCCGCCAAGGCTTAGGATAATATTATTCAGGTGAGATATGATCCCAGCATCAGATAGCTTAGGTCAGGACTGAAGTCCTGGACCTCCATTCTGTGAACCCAACGTTCTAACCATTGAGCTATCTTGCACCTCAATTTCGAAGTATCGTTATCTTTGTTCATAAACGATCGTTTCTTTGAGCCTCTCCTCTGTTTTTGACGTAGGGTTCTACCACCTATCTAGTGTCCTCCTCTTCACATAACGTCAGAATTATATCGCGTTTACATTTGAAGATGAGTGAGTTTGGGACTTCACTGCAATTTTAAGCTGTTAACTGTAAGCAAATACTGAAATACTTTCTCTCTCTCTCTCTCTCTCTCTCTCTCTCTCTCTCTCTCTCTCTCTCTCTCTCTCTCTCTCTCTCTCTCTCTCTCTCTCTCTCTATCTATCTATCTATCTCTCTCTCTTCTCCTTACCCCCCTCTCTCTCTCCCTTACCTCCTCTCTCTTTCTCTCTATCTCTCTCTTTTCCTATCTCACCCTCCCTCTTTTTTTCTCTCTATCGATTTTTAAATGTCTTATCTTTCAAAATGTTTAATTCTGCCCCTACACAGTTTATAAGACTTAGTAGTTAACACTCAAGGCAAACATAACTTTTGCGTACCCTCAAATCTTTTTATCTAAGTTATTAATATTATTGGCAACATAAGGAAGCAATTTGCTATGGCCCACGTCTGTATTTCTATGCCTCCCCATAAGAGTACTAGATCTATCTTTCATAATAAGCAAACTGTGGGAATCATAGATTGCTTTTTAACTAGTCTTGAACAAAACATAACATAGTTTGCTCTTATCTTATTTGTTTCAGAAATCTAAGTAGCTGTAATGCGGATTGTGAGAGGTGCCTTTAACAACGAGCGTGGATATGAAATGTTTCATTCTTAATATAGTAATCTGGATTTTTTTTTCACTTGTTTGTGTAAGCTTCTAATTAGCTTTTGCATCACACATCAGAAAACATTTTTCAGAATTCAATTTACGGTAAAATTCTGTAATCAAATAAAATCATTGTTTCTACTTTCGAAGCATTCTATTCGTATAAAAAAGCCTGTGCGTAAGCCATTTGTGTGTCGTACTTTTATTTGAATATTATGCATCGAGCCTCTTTATTTTTTTTCTCATAAATTGAAATTTCAATTTTAATAGACGAGAGGGCAGGGCTTGTTAATGAGAGGAAGAAACGCACTAGAGCCGGGATACGTGTTGAAACTGAAAGAGCAGACTGAGACCTTTGAGAGCTTGCATTTCAGACTACTTTGCTGGAAAGAAGGGCTATATGCTATGCTTCTCGTTTTCATTTCACAACTCTGATTTAAATTAAATCTTCATCATGTTTTATACGACACTGGATAAAACGAGTGTGTTGTTTCACGAGTCACTTCACTGAAAACTATCGATTTCTCTTTTCGTCTTTATTTTCGCCTTTGCTCTTGTAACCACTTCTGTCGTTACTACTACTTTGAGGCATACATAATTATTGTTATCGTTCGTCCTAGATGTTTGTGCGTTCAATGGCAAGTGTTGGTGCTTCCGGATTCAATGGTTGTCTTTAGTGCGATTTGGACTTTCCCAATCGAGATTGCAAGTCACTCACGGAGGCTTAGTTAATACCTTCGTCATGGACCTCTCTTTTTCGGGAGCGTAGTGACGTATTCGTACAGCTATGTGCTCTCTCAATGGTTGTCTTTGATGCGATTTGGACTTTTCCAATCGAGATTGCAAGTCAACCAGGGAGGATTTGTAAATACCTTCGCTATGAACCTCTCTTTTAAGGGAGCTTATTGATGTAAGCTATGTTCTCTTAGAGTGGCAAGGCGATGGGTGCTGAAGCATTGATAATTAAATAAATCGATGGTTCTAATTCCACCATGGCAAGCATTTTTTTCGGTCATTTTCATTTTAAGCCGTATCCTAAATATTGCTAAGCAATGGGAGGCAATATGCTTCCCTCTTGATCAGATAAGTAAATCTCAGGTACTACGAGGGCAGGCTGATAATTAAGTTCCGTTTGCTAATAACTAGGTCAATTTTCGTCACATCGACCTAAAATTTCATACATATACTCTCGAACCATTTTTCTAGACTTAACTATAACAACAAGTTGGTGACGTCATTCGTGCTCATAATGCAGTGACGCGCAACACATGATGTGGTAGCCATGTTTATGAGACAATGGCGACTTCCAATGACCTTCTCATCAAACAGCGCTCTGTTATCGAGTTTTTGCATCTGAGGGATGTTCTGCTGCAAACATTCATGCAAGAATGAAGACAGTTTATGGTGAAATGTGCATTTCAGACTGTGCAGTTCGCAAATGGGTGAGAATTTTTAAAGGGGAAGACCCCAGAGAGACAATTCTGCGTGATCGAAAGCGTTCGGGTAGGCCCCTTTCCGCATCGGACACGGCTCATCGAGAGAAAGTTGACTGCATGATTAGAGCTAATCGAAGGGTCAAACAAAAGGAAATTGCAGATGAAGTAGGCATTTCGAAAGAACGAGTGCACCATATCGCCACAACTGTACTGGGTTACCGAAAAGTCTCTGCCCGTTGGGTCCCAAGACAGCTCACTGTAGAGATGAAAGCGCAGAGAAAGGACATGTGTACTCAACTCTTAGAGCGTTACAATGCAGAAGGAGAAGCATTTCTGCAACGCATTGAGACTGGAGACGAATCCTGGGTCCACCACTACGATCCAGAATGTAAAGCCCAATCGATGGAGTATAGGCACAAAACTTCTCCAAGTCCAAGGAAGTTCAAGGTTGTTGCCTCTGCAAGAAAGGTCTTGTTCACCGTATTCTGGGACATGGAGGGAGTGGTCCACATGGAATTTCTGGAGCAAGGGCAAACTGTGAACTCTGAGCGATATATTTCAACACTCCGAGCTCTCAAACTCCGACTCAGACGTATTCGGCGTGATAAGGACTCAATCCTGCAACACGACAATGCGCGCCCGCACACCAGTCGCCAAACTCAGGACGCCTTAAGGCAGCTGGAACTTACGACCCTACCTCACCCTGCATACAGCCCCGATCTTGCCCCCTCTGACTATTATTTGTTTCCCCAACTCAAGAAGTACCTGAAGGGCCATCACTATGACAATGATGAGGAAGTTATCGCAGATGTTCGCAGATGGTGCCGTGGACAGCCGTCTGAATTCTTCGCTGACGGCGTGAGCCAACTAGTGAAACGTTGGAGGCGGTGTGTTGATCGCGACGGTGACTACATCGAAAAATAGAGTGCTAAGTATGTAGCTGAGATATTAAGCTTTCGTTTGACGTATTGTTTATGTATATGCTGTGAAAAATTAAAAAGTTATGATTAAACGGAACTTAATTATCAGCCTGCCCTCGTATTATACTAATCATTTTAGTCTAGCCCAAATGCCGTATTCCGAGAAGACCTAGCTATTATTAATTTATATGCGCTGCTTGTTTAAAAAAAAATCTTCCTTACACACTTATTTTCATAGCTCCACTTTACCTTGCCTGATGAGAGCCGCTATCAACAAAAATTTATAATTACTGTTTTCACTTGAGTTAATTACATGTATGTTGCCCTCTAGTTTAAAGGGTCACATTTTCTTGCCGTTTAAAAAAAAGGACAAGTACCTCGAAAAATAAAACTAACGTATGAAAAATAACTTCAGTTTGTCCTTCCTCTGTCCTCCTAAACGTTTTTTTTTTTCGTCGTCTTCTCTTTGCAGCTTGATAATTCAAATTTCGTGTAAATTGAAGTATCTTTATCCCAAGGATTTTAAAGTTATTGGACCTCATTGTACTATGCGTAGTTCCTGAAAGTTCCTAAAGTTCTGACGTTTCTGTAGTATAGGTAATTTCAAAAGCAAGTCCCTTCTGTACCACTGATAGGATGTCTGGGTGATTTTGGCAAAAAACGGTTTTAGATGATTTGGCAGTGCTGAGAAATTTTCTGCTGTTCATTTCTTTAAAATCTCTTTTTTTATTTTCTTTCCCCACAACTTTTTATCAATCAATCAAGTGCTTTGCTCTTTAGCGTAGGCGATCATGGCCTTCCACGCATCTCTATCATTAATAGCTTTTAATGTGTCCGTTACTCTTCCTACATTTAGCCACTTTGTGAGTCCATCCAACTTCTTTTCACTCTGCTTTCCCTGCTGCATTTGCCATATACAATGCAATGCATAGAACACGCATAACTATTTATTTATAACCCTTTAGACAGATTCAATTTCAGGATTTTTAGCAAAGATTGTTGATGCTACTCGAGACAGTTTATTATGATTTATATAATACAACAAAGCCAACGGTGATAAGTGATACCTTACTATTGTTAAACAACTAATAAACTGAATGGTTTCTACAGGTCAGCATGTTCATTAATTT
Organism: Elysia crispata; assembly: GCA_033675545.1. Lineage (NCBI taxonomy): Eukaryota > Metazoa > Mollusca > Gastropoda > Plakobranchidae > Elysia > Elysia crispata. Next base: position 1,117,479 of record JAWDGP010001550.1, read on the forward strand.
GAAAGACCTGCATTTGCCAAGATTTGGTCCTTAAAAAAATATACTGATTTTTACAAATGCCTAATAATGTTTGAATATTTACTTTTATATTTTGCTGTACTACTGTACTTACTAGTGAAATCTCTAGATATTTTATTGTAATACATGTAGACCCTATTTTCATTTAACTTCATCTAAGTCATGAAAACCTAAAACTGTTTGCAGCCTTCTAGTCTATTATTTGAAAATGATGGATTAAATCAATGCCCTAGTTTGACGAGTCTGTGAATTAAACATTATAATTACCGTGTTACTGGACTTGCTTGTCTGTTTATTGGTGTTCGTCATACTCTTTAATTTACTTTTCCTAATACGTAAACCTAAGTGTGGATGTGAATTGAAAGAACTTGAATTAGTTGAAAGATCTTTTCCCTTGTGTTTCCTAATGCTAAACCACAATCTAGCTAGGCCCACCTGTTTTGACCCTACATATTTATGCAACAAGGAAATACATTGGAGTCCACTTTTAAGTTTTATTGAACTGGTTGGGAAGAAAAATTCAGTTCAAATTATTCGAAATTTGATTTAACAATATATAGTTATATCGGGCCTTGAAAATCAGTTTGAATTATCCAGAAATTCGATTTTAGGATTCGAATTATGTAGACTGGACTGTATTGGAAATTACGTGAAGTTAATGCTTTATTTTAATAAAAAATTATGCAAGAAGTCTACATATTTTGAAAATTATGCTAACAGTCAAAAATGCCCAAAAAATTAAACACACTATCACTGTGAAATTGAAAAAAATTACTGTATAATAATTCCTTACAGTATTTTGCTGAATTCTGCAAAATATTATGGGATACAGAAAACCCTGAGGATAACTAATCATAGGTTTCTATGAATAAAGAGAACACAATAGTCATGCCATGTGCAAATGCAAGGTATTCATTCTCTTGCTCTTGATACTAAGAAGATACCTTTAGATTCTTTGTTTCCACATGGTTTTATTTGTGAATGCAATGATGATGGGTATGTGGAGGCATTTGTAGAAAAATGAAAAAATGTGTTGCATTCAGTCGAATGCAGTCCTTACCTTCTTTAGAACACATTCAATATTGAGTTGTTATAAAATGGAACCAAAATACAATTTAACAGCTTGCATTTGGTAAAAAATGACCTTATTTCTGATTAGATTTGATAAATTTTGTTCTCAATATCAATTCTCTGCTAGGGAAAATTGGAGTTGCAAGTCAATTCAATTTTGTAAGGTTGCAATGCCGTTAGACTATAACTTGGGGTTTATCTCAGTTAAATTCTTAGCTCACACATCCATCAAACCTCTTACAACCTCCACAAAAATTCAGTTTAGAGTATACCTGCTCTGTGGTAAAAAATGTGGGTCAAATGTCACAATTAGATCAAATTTTAGACACCCTCAATCAGCTAAGAGTCACGCCTACCTTGTCACATCAGACACTCATTTTCCAATTGCAAAGGAATTAAATATCACAATTTTAATAATGTTGCAGCATTATATAGTTTTCGCATTATAATAAACAATAATTAAACAGAGAATGTCTGATGTGACACGTCACACTTCATATTTTGTAATTAAAAGGATCTTTATTGGGACTTATCAACTTCAACTGTGTTCTGGTAGATAAAAAACATTTACTGAAACGTTACCATATACTTGAAAATCTTAAATTGAGAAAATTTTACTCCATTTAGTTGATTTTGATATGTGACGTGTCACATCAGACACAGTGCAGGGTCTTCAGTAAAATATCATCTACAGGTCTGTACGCTATCACACTATGTTTTGGACCTGAAAATTGGTGAAGAGACACCCTGATGAACTTATTTCAAGATCTCATTTGCCACAGAAAACATTTTTAATATTTTGACAACTCATCAGCACCTTTTGATCTCTTGCCAGGTATCATAGACTTTGATGAGGGTGTGTCTTGAATCCAATTCAGATAAGTTGCATATATAGCTCATATGCAGTAAGGTATATATACTAAAATTTAGAACAATGCATTTTTTTCTCAAGATTTAAATGGATAAGGTTGCACGAGGCGATAAAAGACATGGATTTATTACACACCTCATAAACTTGTCTCATTAATCATATCTTAGATCTATATTGGCTTAATGCATGGATATATAATTCAAAAATAAGTAAGAAAACGGCAAGTTTCAAAACCAAATGGACAACTGAAGGTTTTAATGAGACAAAAAGGAAATATTAACTCATTCCAGTACAGGTCATTAGTGTATCTCAAGATTTTGACTATCAATTCAGTATTAAACTACATGAAGTGATTAAAATTGGTTGGCAGCTTTGTACTTTAATTTTCCTTCTGACATTTTATATACATGTATACACAATATACAATACAATGTATAGAACAGACATACCTATTTTCTTCAACATCATGTTATTTTCAATTCTTCCCAACATCATCCATTTCTTCCAATATTTTCTCGAAATCAGCTTGATATTTTCGGAGTTCTGTTTCAGCATATTTTCTGCTCTCAAAGTCATAAAAATGTGATGGGTCTTCTTCCGCCCAGTGCAAGATATCAGATGATTCAAAATGGTTAAAATTTAGATCATTAGCAGAGCTAACAGAATCTAAACCAGCACAGAAATTTAGATAATTCGACAAAGGAGGAGTACATGAATCTTCAGATAAACTGACTCCGCTGTCTGTATTAACTGATAAAATTGGGGTTTCTTGAACATAATGATCTGAGAAAGCAGACGAGACTTCCTTGGGCATGTCATAAGTATTAATGTCAAAAGATGAGGTGCTGACTGCTTCCAGATCCTTTTGTTTAATTGTGTTAAACGCAACTTCAGGTAAAATATTTTCTCTTTCAAGATGAGGAGTATTATTAGTTATGCTGTTAAGTTCAAAGTAAGATGTAGCCTGCTGAGATGGTGGTGCATGACTCTCTTTAACAAGGTTATTCCTAGCAAATGGTCCAAATGAAACGACTTTGTCAGCAAAAAGAGCAGGCATGTGTTCCATGGGTGCATTGCAAATACTAAAAGATGAGATGCTCCCTGTCTCCTGAACATTATGTTCAGTTGTGTTTAACGTATTTTGAGATAAACTATGTTCTTTTAGAGGATAATGATTTGTCATAATTATGGCATTATTGGATGCTCCTTTTATGCTGCATGGGGCTGCCAGCTGATTGGACAAGACATTGAGTAATGGAGATGGGGGTTTTGGCTGAATAGCCTTAAAACTATGGCCAAAATACGAAGTTTTCTGATTTGACTGCAAGACTGAACTAACATCCGATTTCGTTTTTTTCACCTTTCTGTTTAAGGGTGGTGTTTTGTCGCTTATTAGTCTTTTCCTACTTGGTCCAGGTTGTGAAAGCTTACATTTAATGTTCTCTAACAAAGCAATCACCTCTTGCACAAGCGGGCATGATCTGAATTCACCTTCATGTATATTGACTGTTTGACCTTCTAAATTTTCATAAATTTTCTTCAGTTGACGTTTGAGCAACAAAAGGCTTACAATGTCAGGTATATATCTTTTATCTATTTTCACAAACTCAATCAATTTAATTATTTCGTCCATTTTCTCTTTTTTTTCAAAAGGCATATTTTCAAGTAAAAAATCACATTTTCTTTTCAAAATTGGTAAAGAATCCTTCCTTTTACCTGTTGGACTCCTCCATGGTCCCAATTTTTCTTCATCCCAGTTCTTTGGACAATGCACCCAGATATTCTCTTGACCTTTTTCTTTGTTCACATACATACGACTTAAAGTATTTACAAGAATAATATACAAATTTTTTTCTGTGTACTTCATTCCACAGTCATTGTCTTCCGAATCCCTCATCGTGAAGGAGAGCGGCAATGTAGTGTCACTTTAGTATTTGCTATACCCTTTGGGCAAGAAGGGATGCACAAACGCAGGTGACTGTAACTTTCAATTCAGTAATGTAAGTAGTAGATCTGATATTGCTGTTTCTTCTTTGACGTGCCCGACAGCCAGTACGAGAAGCTGCGGGTGCAGAGACCCCCTGCAAGCATCAGGCTCAAAACCGAGGACACCTTGCTGCGGAGACAATCCTTGCTCAGCAATCTACAGCCAGAAGGAATAGGTCGTGGCATCCTTTGCTTTTGATCCCTGACCACTTCCTCCTGGCACATCTTGATTGCTGGTGGTTCTTTTCCCATTGTAATCACTGCCTTGGGCTTCGGATGCTTGCATGGCTAAAAATGTATTTAAAAGAAGAAAGAAATAGGTATAGGCCTTTATTTTAAGAAACTATAGGTTTCAAAAGTTCACAGAAACTTAAGAAAAGAACAAACCAGTCTTTTAAAGAACATAAAATGTTTTCGAAATTAGCAAAAGCCCAATTCCAAAATATTCTTGGCTTTTCAAAATGTATCATTCGTGATGAAGAAGTAGTGGCAAATTTAGCGATAATGATTGATGTGGTAATGAACAACTGCTTACTTAATGAAGGTATTGGTTATAGCAGTTCTATTAGAAGTACTAATCAGGAATGTAGCTGTGATGATAGTAGTGGTGATGGAAGTGTTCCCATAGTAGTAGTAGTAGTAGTAGTAGTAGTAGTAGTAGTAGTAGTAGTAGTAGTAGTAGTAGTAGTAGTAGTAGTAGTAGTAGTAGTAGTAGTAGTAGTAGTAGTAGTAGTAGTAGTAGTGGTAGCAGCAGCAGCAGCAGCAGCGCAGTAGTGGTAGAAGTAGTAGCAGTAGCAATAGTAGTAATAGTAGCAGTAGTAGCAGTAACAGTAGTAGTAGTAGTAGTAGTAGTAGTAGTAGTAGTAGTAGTAGTAGTAGTAGTAGTAGTAGTAGTAGTAGTAGTAGAGGAAGAAGAAGAAGAAATAGAAGAATCAACAGTATCAGAAGTCTCGGCAGGGGTAGTTGAAGATGGAGAAGGCGAGCGCAAAGCCGTAAATTTCCAATTTCCACAATAAAATTGTACCTCGTTATATTATTAACAACAGTCTGAAGCAAAAGAGAACATGTTAAAGTTGAAAGGAAATACACACATGTAGCTCACATTGATATTTTTCAAGTGCAGTAATTGAGGAACAAATAATAACTTTAATAATAATCTATATTAAAGCTACAGCCTACATTAATTGGATTTTGAGGTTTATCAGGGCCGTAGTTTTTGTTGGTGTTGTTGTTGTTGTTTTTTGGTTGTTTTTTTTTTTGTTTTGTAAGAATTAAGTTATAATTGTGCAAAATGAAATCCTATAATGTACCGGTACCGGTACATTAATAGGCAGTATAATTTAAAAAAAAAAAAAAAAAAAAAATTAAAACTCTATGGCCAATAATCATATTTTACTGCAAGCGAAGCAATCTATTCTCCTTATTACTTCCCCTTGTAGATCTACCAAGATTTGTTACAAAATTTCCACATAAAAACATGGGCCCACTTTTTGTTGATATTCCTAGAACAATAAACTTGCGCCGGTTATTAAATGTCTAAACCTGACAAACACAATAATGGAAATAGAAAGAAGTACCCAATGCAATCGACCATCATAGATTCTTAAAATGACACTCTTTTGAGTTTAGTATTCACCCATCGGAATCAGTTTCGTTAAATACTCGACATTAAATCGATTTTTAAGGTGTTCTCGTATACGAGGTTGATAAATCTGGATTCCAACTAATGTTCTACTTGTTATCACAATGCAAGGTCGTTTTGGGGCCTAAAAAATGAAACTTTGGGCCTCGCAACTTGCATAAATTTACCATGGCCATCTATATTATTATTTAGCATTATGGTTAAATTACTAAACAAAAATAAATTTATAAACAAACCCTATCTGTAACAGAAGCAACCATGACAACTATACAAACTAACTAGATTATATATATACGGAGGTCACAAGTTTCAATACGTGCTCTGATGTGATGTGATCAAGAATATAAACCCCTCTCCCTTTTCATTTTTTCTTTAAATTTGAGCAAAATTAATGATAAAACTTCAATTTTTAGCGACAGAACAAAAATAAAATCATCAAATGTTACTAAGGCTTTATCTAACTCTACTCACCTCAGCAAATATCTGCATGCACATCGTGCAACAGTGGTAACTTCCATGACTGCTCAATTTCACTACAGATCTGAGCAAATAGAAATTTGATGGAATCTGCAAAAAATACTTCAGCTCTTCTTGTTCTTCTGACTTGTCGGGATTGGAAAGAAAAGTTGCCGTATTCGTCAGGATCGATTGGTTTATTAAAAGTTCTACTTATAAGTAGTATGCGGTTAAAAAAAAATCGACGACCCAATTAAACTGACTATAAACCAGTCACACTGTGACTGCTAAATGATTGGAAGCGGAATAGCTCTTTATAATGGCAGTTCAACCAATAAGAAGCTTGAAAGTTGAAAGTTTTACCTCACACTTTCCTCTCATAGGCTAGTTATTTTTATCACGAGCCTAAGCGGCAGTAAATTGGGAATTCCCAGCCCTATACTACACCATTGGACTAGATTACAGAGTGAGAATATTCTAGACCAAATTCGTTGCATAATATTTGTTTGAGGAATAACGTTAATCATTAACAGCGGTTCTATAGCTGTAACGTTAGCAGTGGTGGTGGTGGTAGTAGTAGTAGTAGTAGTAGTAGTAGTAGTAGTAGTAGTAGTAGTAGTAGAAGTAGTAGTGGAAGTAGTACTGTTGGTTTTATAATATTATATATATATATATATATATATATATATATAAATTGAAGTGATTATTCGCAAAAGTATTACGGATCCGCGGTGGAAACGTTATTCGCAATAGTAGCAAGCGGAAGCACTTGTACCATACTCGTGATCAGCTGATCTTCTTCTTCTTCTTCTTCTTCTTCTTATTATTATTATTATTATTATTATTATTATTATTATTATTATTATTATTATTATTATTATTATTATTATTATTATTTAACATACCAAGCTTCTTCTCTTAAGATCTTAAGCTTAAGTTGAAAAAAGGCTCACTGATTATCTTGACTCCACGGGTTTTCTTTTCTTCTTCTTCTTCTTTTTTTTTTTTTTTTTTTTTTTTTTTTTTTTTTTTTTTTTAAAAAACATTAAGCATATTATATCGCAAAAATTTTGATAAATTATATGAAATGTGCATAAAACCGTGGGTCCAGTGAAGGACTAGGATCAACTGCTGGTTGAGGCACAGAGAGCGAGAGCGAGAGAGAGAGAGAGAGAGAGAGAGAGAGAGAGAGAGAGAGAGAGAGAGAGAGAGAGAGAGAGAGCGGGAGGGGGGGATGGAGGAGAAGAGAGGGAGAGATTTATCCGAGTTCAAAAGACAGATCAACACATGTAGCTGACTGCTAAAGAGGAAATGTGCACCCAGAGCAAGCGCCTTAAAAAATGATTTGGCTGTCAAGCATTCCATGCAAGTCCTTTTTATAGTACCCTTAAGCGTATGAATGGCGTTCAACTTTCCCTCGCACGACACAGAACATGCATAGGACTACTAATTTCGTCAGGATTCATTTACATTGATCTTTGACTTCACAGATCTACGATTTTAGAGGCATACATTTTGATAGAATTATAACGACCAACCGCAATTAAATTGAGAGGATCAAATGACAACAATTTTGACACCGAAATTATTTTGTAAGAGCAATGCTCTAAATGCTGCACGTTAATGGGTTTGGCCTAGGCTAGGAATAAGCAGTCACAACACCATTGTGATTAATTAACGCTGCAGAGACATCTGCAATATTATTATTACGAATAACAGTGCAGGATAATCCGCTATACTAGTACAGATAAGCTGCAGAGTTATTCGCAATAACTATTACGAATAATGGCAGCCATATATTACTTTCATAATGTAATGCTTTTATTTTTTTTCCCTGTTATTATTCTTTTATCTGTTTTGGTTTATCATCCTTATTTATGGAAAGAATGATTATATTGAAATCCATTTATTGCAAAAAAAAAAAAATAAATGAAACGGAACCAGGTCATAAATGTTTGAGAATCCTTGCTGTTTCACCACTTCACAAACGATATAGCACAGTTACAGCTCAAAACTGTGGACCACACACTGGCACGTCTTAATCATGCTACGATCACGCGTTCCAAGAAAAGTTTCGGAACCGTAAAACTGAAACTGGGATGGAATTGAAATAAAGGAAAAGCCTCTGTTACTAGTGACATTTTATTCTTATTATGAGCCTCTTCATTAATTTGTTATTTGAAATTCAACCGACTGATAATATTCAATAAAGTTGTTACAGAATCTTTTGACCACCTAGCCATGGTTCTAGATCTACACTATAAAAAAAAAAAACTATTGCATTAATGAAGAGAGAATTTACGGATGCGAATTGTTAGAAGACCGGCGGGACAGCTTTAACTTTAAATTTTAAATACCATAATTATTTTACAGAGGGAAAATTAATATAGGTTACGGTTGCGGCCAGTCTACAGCCAAGCTCTCTAACAAAACAACGCAATGTTCGATACACACCAACCCTATAGACTAGAAACACAAAAACAAGGACAAGAAATGACACAAGGATATTCACATATGTTGCCTTAAAAAAAAGAAAGAGAATGCCAAATATGTTGCCTTAAAAGGGAACTATACTCGCGACTCGTGAGGGAGGTGTGGTAGTGGTACTAGTAGTAGCGACACGACACACTATGGGACACTATAGGCACTATTGACAATCCTGCAAAATTGTCCAATATTGGCTACATGCCTACTCCCTACTCCATAAAGTTTGTCTCTCAACTCTACAGGTTCGGTGTGATAAATTGTGAAATGTTTTGTGTATGTATGAAAGTATAAGTTGTCCGACAACGCCAGGAATTCGTTTTGTTTTAATGGTAAACTTAGCGAATTCCAACTAAGCAACCAGGTATGACAAACTAATGAGTAATGTGGCTAGTGGCAAGGCACGACAGGTAAGTGTGCAGGAAATAAAAACTGTACTGATGTAAGTTTTTATCGTTTCTTTTATTGCAGTCGACAAAACAAACTTAAGATACAAAAATAACTTGTCCAGTGAGAAACTTGAACCCAGTTAAAACCAAACTAAAAGTAAGGACTAAAACCCAACTTTACAAAAAACTAAAACCCAAACTTAAAAAAACCAAAAACCCAACTTAGAAAACCAAACAAAAACAAAAACAAAAACCCAGTCAGTAGCTCTCATACAGCCGTTCCAATATCAAGGCAATGGATGTGCAAATGTCACCGTCAAAGGTTCAGGAAAACGTTTGACTTCAGACTTTCTCTCTCGTGTACGCGCAGCTCGGCCTCTCGAATCCAGATGAGGAGCTTCGAAAACTGCTCTACATATATAGGTTTTCCGAACAAAGATTTTCTAAAGATCCCCGATCGGAGAGATAGGAATCTCCCTACCTGTCTACTTTAATGGGTGAGGGGATACAAAATTAATTCGAAAGTACCGAATTTACCCTGTAACATCGCTCACACAGTGACAACCACGCTAGATAAAAATCTTCTCAACTTGCAAAGACGATATCGTAGTAACCACATGTACACCGAACAACCTTTCACTCGTGCAAATCTCAAACAATTCATACATTATACGTTCTAAGGCAGACGTAGAATCAAAGTAAAGCATATCGGTGTCAAACATCGAAACTGACACCATGGGAGAGTCTCCTCCGATACAAAACTATCGTTTACAGGAAGTTCGAAGACATTTATCTCCTGTAACCGCGTCACTATTAGCGTCTGTGATGTGATAGCAGCAGTACCGAGACCACCACAGAGGCTAGCCCTACAATTAACAAACTGTGTCAAACGGCCGTCAGTATAGAGGCGAACCTTCTTTAAGCCCACACCTACAACTCGCCTCAAAGGATGCCGTGCGTAACAGCTCAGTGCCTAACTAGAATGCTGCTTTTGTTGGTTTGATCAGATCTCAGTTACTCTATCTGACAGCGTGCATAGCTTAAAGGTTTTCTCGCTCTCGAGAAGCACGAATAGATTGCACCCTCATAGCATATCAGTTTCCCCTGACATAGTTGCGGTACCTGTTCTCTCAAAGAAATACGGATAGCAAGCAATCCTAAAAAAAAGAATACAGAGTAAAAGTACTAAAACTAGTCCGTTTACACATATAAATGTTAAATACAAAATTATTAAAGGATAAAAATATAATAAGATCTTGTATTTATAGAAAAATCTACTATTAAAAATGAACTATGGGGGAAAGGAATAGGCTGATCGAAAAGACAGACCGATAAATAAAGAGAAAGAAAGAAGAATGAAGGGATAGGTAGAAAAAAGAAAAGCGTCGTCTCCTTTATGAAATAAAAAAAATCCAAGCCAACAGCTTAAAAATACAAAGGAATCTCAATATCAAATTTCCGGAAGAAAAAAATAAATTTAAAAAAAGTTATCTGAACTCAATAATTCAATCATGATAGCCACGAAATATTTATTCTAGAAAGTATACATGTTTAAAGAATTTATCTGATCGCAGCCAACGCCATTCCTGGTAACATAGGTTAGCTTTTCACTTCTGCAATAAAAAGGTGCTTTGGAATGTAGATCGAATGATGCATAAAATAAGATCCACAAATTCACAGCTGCGGAAGCTGTGTGCTTCGGGAGTCCAAGATAAGGCTTAAAAATTGGTTTTACAACTGTTTCAATCATGGAAATGGGAACAATTTTCGATAACTATATCCTGTAGGCCTACTTTTATCATCTAAGAAAAGTCTTATATCATGTTTAATTTTGCATGCAAAGATGATAAGGATGAAGATAAATAAAATTATTTTGAAAACACGGAATTGATTATATATACATCATGTCAGATTTCAACCTCATAATGTGCTTTATTGATGCAACTTGAGGGACAGAATCCTAAACTGACAAACGCTCTACCAATATTATCACAATGATTAGAAATAAAACCTATATCTCACAAAATGTGAAAAGTCTCCAGGAACTTGTTGAAATAGTAACTATTTGATTTAAGAAATTATTGTTAAGATTGACTCTATGGGTTCGAGCAGAGCAATTACTAAAGAACTACCGTATCTTAACAATAACAACAACAACAACAGTAACAGCAACAGCAACAATAACGACAAGAACAACAACAGTTAATTAATTGTTTGGTTGGTTTTTGTTTTGTTTTTCGTTTGGTTTTGTTGCTGCTGTTGTTGATAATGGTAATGAAGATTATAAAGAAATATGACGACATAACTTTGACAGAAATGAATTTCAATGCATTTCAAAAATTATGTTTGTGACTATTTTTCACAGCAACGAGATGCTTTATGTTTGATCGTTGTTTACTTGTCTGTTGTTTTGTATAGCGCGTCCACAACACGCTGATTTCTGGCTCATTTTATAATAACACTCATCCACTGACAGTGAGCGGCTCGAATGCGCGAAGAAGCTCTGTGCGAATGTTAGGGAGAACGCGCTAACCCCACAGCTATGGCACTCCTGATACTTTGAAATCCTCTCATAAAAAAACACAGCATGAAGGTATCATGAAACAAAAATTGAGAACCGTTCAGCCCCCCTCCTCCCCCCTACTTTGTTAGCCTTTATACTTAATGAATCATGCTTGCAAATATCACTCCGCACAGAAGGGGTGTTAAATAGTCAGGCTACACACACACTTTCTTAGAAAGTAAAAAGTGGCTCTGAGCTGAGAAAACAATGAAACTGAAGCACGCGCAGAGGAACTGAATCATCCAGAAAGAAAACGATAGGCATGGAAAAGTTTTGTTTTGGTTTTGGTTTTTTTGTTTAATTTTACTAGTGTATCTTGTTTCTTGGGCTTTGGAGCGCTGCCTTATTTAAAGCATTTTAGTGATAATAATTAGGATAAAATAAACGAAAACTGTCAATGCCACGTTTGTTCATAGAATTGGGACACTTGGCGACGAAATCAAAAGTAGGCTAAATTAATATAGTTTGATTTCTTATTGAAACTGAATTAATGATTTCAGTGCTTAAAGTCATTATTACCGTCCATTCACATACATGAAATATTTTAATTAAAACATTAATATTACAAAATGATTTTCTTTATCCAGAATGCTCCCTGCAGTTCAAACATTTAGAAAAAATTTTTTGTTGAGGATCAAAACAAACGATGGCAACCACATCACGCTTTATCAATCCGTAAATGCATGCTGAGAAAAGTTACTCTCTTTGTCTTAAATTGATGTGTTTTATCTGACCTTCTCTTTACATAACAATCGTACTGTGCTTTTGTTTCACATGTTCTATATAATAATAATAATAATAATAATAATAATAATAATAATAATAATAATAATAATAATCATTACCCTTTAAAATATCCAAATACAGTACTGGGCGTTTCAAAACCAATGAAATTAGTTCAAAGTAAAAAAAAAAAAAAATCAGTCATCTCGATCAAGCTAGCGATTTGTGGTCGCATCAAGGGTTAACTCATATATAAGACCACAGTTAAAGTTAAAAATAACGTGGGGAAAATAGTTTTGCTAATTAAGGAAACATCTCCACGAGATCCAAAATGTTTTTGATCCTGCTTCTGATGTCATGCTGACGCCAGTCCTAGTGTCTCCTAGCGACAATTCATAATAGTATGCCCCAATAACTTAGATTGAAACTCGACCTCTTAACTGTGCTAGTATATTGCTAGACAGCGAGAGCTAAAAATAAAAACCGTAAACTAACGCTAAAATTGTGAATCATAAATTAAAATAGACCTGCTATAATGCATGTACGTCTTCCCGATAGTAAATTATCTAATATAATATTTTCCTGCCAAAGTCTGCGGAGAAAGATAGATCCATAAAGTTGTCGTAAAAGAGTCGGGATGCTAATTTTATAGAACTTGAGAACAGTTATTTAAAATCTCGAGCATACCGTGTCTAAAGTATTTAGTCCTCGATCTACACCATAGAGATCTACTCTGATCTCTGTTGCTTTTCCATATTTTCTGATAGGGAGAGAAATTCCGATTTATCTACTGGTTCTAAATAAAGTGAGAACGATAGAGGTCAGGCTTTTATCATCTTTGATCCTCATCGAATATTTTATCAAGTCCTAAGTTATGCTCAGATGTCATGGCTTCGACCTAGATCTAGAAGGTTCTGGACCAAGAACAAAATTCGCGATAAAACCAAGATAATCTCAAGTCCAAAGCGTTGGAACGAAGCGATCTTATTCATAGGTTGGGAATTCTTTAATTAACCGTGAACTTATCAGAGTCGAACCAACTAAAAAAGTAAAAACACTAGATCTATTTTCATTAGCTAGAGAAATTTTATTTCATGAACTTTTTTAGCTTTGAACAATAAAATGGCTTTCAAGCTATCGGCTATTCAGAGCGTAATATTTCTAAGTCTTTACTATAGTGTCTAGTGTGTCTGGCCTGTACTATGACAGCCGAGTTGCGTGGCAATTTGAAGGCAATTGACTAACATTGGTGAGAAAATAAGCCTCGTTAATGGAAAATAGCATTTTGGCTTTCCTTGAATATTAGTCATCATCATCATCATTACATCATCATCATCATCATCATCATCATCATCATCATCATCATTATTATTATTATTATTATTATTATTATTATTATTATTATTATTATTATTATTATTATTATTATTATTATTATTATTATTTTCATGATCATCATCATCATTATCATCATTATAATTTTTATTTCCATCATTATAAAAATCAAATAAATTATTATTTCAACACAATTCAATCGTTTAAGCCTGCCTAAGCTCAATCTGCCGATTAAGTCTGTTTTAGTTAGATAAAGCCGTCCGTTTATTTCACAAGTTTCAAGTGCCGTTACGAATATAGCGATGAATTGTGTGAATTGAAACACAAAATCGAGCATTGCAGCGCTTCCAAGTTTATAATTACATTCACAACTGCTTTAAGAATTGACTTTTAAGAGAGGGGAAAAAAACTTCAACGGAGATAACCATTAAAAAGAGAGGATGGTGTGTATTTGCATGGTTAATAACCCTTGGTTCACACATAACTTTCGCTCAGCTAGGTCTATGGAACTTTATACTGTTATGTTTTGTATTCTCATAAACTAGATAAATTTGGTTTTTTTTTTTTGTTGTTGTTGTTGTTGTTGATGTTGTTTGTTTGTTGTTGTTTTTTGTTGCTTTTTTTTTGTTTGTTTGGTTTTTTTTAAACGGAGCCTACTTGGATCTTATGGTTTTTATAGACATTTGCAAAACAAATACAACATTTACTAGGCAAAATGAATATTACTTCATCCATTAAATCATTTAAAAGGCATGATTATTAAGAAGAAAATATTAAATCAATAAACTTGCTGTTCTGAGTAGGACCTAGTCAGCACGAATGCTGAGTTTTGCTGACTACATCTGGCAAGGCCCAAGATAATACGGAGCAACACAACCAAATTCACGACGTCCTTATAAAGAGGCGTCTCGTAACCAAAGTAAACATGGCGAGGACAAGAACTTTAAAAAAAAATAATTATCACATTTATAAATAGGGGCTGAGGATACATCAATGATGAACACTCTCAACTTTCATTTAAGAGGATCAGCAAATAGGGACAAGTTGAGTTTAGAGAAGATGATGGATCATGAGAAAGAAGAAGCAGTCAAGGTGAAAAGTTTGCTTTACTGAACATGCTTGATGCAGATGACTAAGACCTGGAAAAGTTGGTGATTAGTTCAAAGTAACTGCTACAGAAACTACTAAAGAAATCAATGGCAAATACTGACATGCAAAAAGAGCTTTGGGATAAATGCATTTCTTTACGAAGTGAGGAGAAAAAAGTTTACATAGTAGAACAGCTGTATAAAGCAATAAATCAGGAAAAAAAATAAGGAAAAACACAGTTAAAAGTATAGATCGTAAGAAGTTAGCAAAATTGTTTTATAAAAAGCCTATAGAACTTTTTAAACAATCATTATCATTTAGGTTACGATTAAATTCTATCCGCAGTTACAAATTTCTGGAAGGCAGTGCATCTTTAGGCACTTCTTGTTGAAATTCATAACCATCTCATTAGCGTTTAAAAGGATTTAAAAACAGATTGAGAATGTAAAGACTGAGTTGATTTCCCACATATGGATAAAGACCATTGTCACTGTTAGGTAGAATTCACGAGGAATAAACAACAAGAAAGCATGTCAACCGATAAAAAAGTTCGATCACTTTATAACGATAATAAGTAGGGTCGAGTCGTAGCCTTCTTATAGCATTAGGGAGAGCCTCACAGCAGATCAAGCACTTCCCCACCAGATGGAGAGAATACTGTCCAGAACTTTGAAGTCACAAAGCTAGAGGAGATCCCGCAGTATTCAAACACCCACCAATGATCAACACTGACCACTTAAGGCAATGAAAGCTGCTGGAATAGAACAGAATTCTAGCTAAATTACCTCAAGACTTTGATTGATTTTCTTCAAACATTGGCAATAACAAATTATTAACAAACAAGAGAATGGCCGACTCCTTAGCGTCGAATCTTTTTAATCTCGCATCTCCAGATAAGCGCCGACACCTTTGGCAGTGCCAGAGATACGGCTGTGCTGAAAACGAAGTTAAAAAGCTTAAAGCCTCTTCTAGAAAAGATCACAGCTCCTGAGCAAGAAGGCTTTAGACTAGAACTTAGTACAGCTGAACAATTTTTTTATGGTGGGAATGCTATGTGATATACGTTCAAGACTAAAGAGCCTCTAAAATGTTTTTGTGTGTTTCAAGAATGGATTGTAAAAGATAATGATATGTGTCCCTTTGATTTAAAATGAAACTGTATAATATAAATTGCAACTCTATATTCACAAAATAACTCTATAGTAAAGCTCTATCAGCATAGTCCTAAAATAGTAGTGCAGTGGAATGGTTCCGGAAGTATTTTTTGAAGTGAAAGAAGAATAAGTATTTTCATCTATTCTTTTTTAACCCTTTTAATTTTATTTTTTTTTTTAGAGAGAATTGTGTTTGACGCATAGGAAGACCATGGAACCTCACTAATTGAGTTTCGCTAATGGCATGGATTCACTTTGAATGCGAAGAGAAAGAGTTAAATTTGTCAAATAATTCAACTGTGAAGACAAAGTATCATTTTTTTTAAACTATCAACGACATATGGCATGTAGGCGAATGACAAATGACGAAGGTGATAAACAGTATCACTAAAGAAATAAACTCAGACGTTTCAATGATATTCATAACACACAAAGATTCTTCGGAACTTCAAAAACGGTACTGGGGTACTGAGGTGTCATGTGGAAGATCAAAACAACAGATACTGTCCTTGATTTCTCAAACAGTAGATGACCTATCAACTCTCAGAACTATAAATGAGGAAAATAAAGTCATCTTAATGAACATAAACTGCCTAGAACTAATGGCTCCATTTTATGCTTTAAAATCTTTTTCTAAAGACTTGAAGAACACTCACATTCAGCTAAAGCTTTATAACACTAGCACTCTGCACTAATTAAACAAAATGGCATCACAGTAATCTAAATCCCTGAACTCCATAGCGAAACAGCTTTGGTGCTGGTGCATACCGAGAGGCATTTGAGTAAGCATAACTTACATTCAGGGTTGTCTAAATGAAGAAGCTGATTCAGAATCCAGGAATATAAATTTAGATGGTGAGTGGATGTTACATCTGAGTTTACTCAAAGAGTCTTTCCAGCTTCTCAAACATACTCCAAATATTGACCTAATTGCGACGTGAATAAATAAACAGTCAGAAAAAATATGTCTCTTTCAAACCTGCTCCTAATGCCTTTGCGGTAGATACATTTTCATTGAACTGGTCCAGTTACAATTTCGTAGCTTTTCCGCCATTTGCTTTCGTCTCTAGGATACTGCAGAAATTCAGGATGACAATGCGACGGGCGTAGTAGTCGCCCCATACTGGCCAAATCAGGCATTCTACTCAGTTCTACTGGAGATGCTGACAGACAATCCAGTCATACTGACTGCACGCATCAACCTCCTTCAATTACCATCAGCTCCATACAGGCCCCATCGGCTACACAAACGCTTGAGAATATTTGTTTGCAAAGTGTCAGGCTGCAATAGGCAAACCAAGGCATTTCAGATGAAGCTATTGGCATCATCATGTCATCTTGGAGACTTGACACAAAGAAAGTGTACGCCACCTACATTCGCAAGTGGCGAGAATTTGCAGCTAAGAGGACTCAAGATCTCTCTTTGGCGTCTATAGCCACAGCTATTAACTTCTCAATTGATCTGCGCAAACAAGGAGCTTCATACTCATCGTTATGCAATCGCATAATCGGCTCTTTCATACCTGCTGAGAGTATCAGTTCGGTAGCTTACCCCTCATCAGTACCTGATGACTGCTTCCATAAAATCGGAAACAATCATCACCTTACCAAAGTAAGTCTCGCGTGATTCACTAATTGTCTCTTACCTTAGCACCAAGATAATGATTTGACAGCTCAGACAACAGAGAGTTCAGTTTGGAACACATGCAGAGTCTGACAAAAGATTTCGTTTAAAAAAATTTTTTTTTGGAAACTTAGTTACCTGTACGAAGATAGTACTTTAATGCCGAGCCAAAACATATTTTGTGCTGTTATCATTATTTTTCTCAAAACGAAGTTGTAAGCTTTTCAGGTGTTATGAGATCCAATCATCCATATTCCTTTAAAATAGGAAGATGGTAGTTGTGCAATCCTCATGAGTGCCTTCCAGTGTCATTGAGCTGAAATAAATTCAATACGCAAACCTCGGTACCCAACGAAAATGGGCAATGATCATATAGCGCAAAAAAAAAAAAAAGAAAAACAAAGGGCTTTTTTTAGAAAATAAAGGAGAAAAGAACTAACAACGGATTTTTGTTTTATACAGAATAAATAAATTGATAGTAAAAAAATTAACGTAAAAAAGAAAAAACGAAAATAGTAATAATAATAATAATAATAATAATAATAATAATAATAATAATAATAATAATAATAATAATAATAATAATAATAATAATAATAATAATAATAATAATGACAATAATAATAACAACAACAACAACAACAACAACAACAACAACAACAACAACAACAACATCAACAACGACGACGACAACAGCAACAACAAAAACAACAACTACAAAGCAACAGCAATATCGGTGATGAGAATTATAGAAATAATGTTTGTCTTCTTAATCTTCTTCTTCTTCTTCTCAACCACTACAACCACCTCCTTCTCTTCTTCTTCTACTTCTTCTTTCGATCTAACGGTGGAGCAATGAATTTGGTATCATAAAGCGACTGGTCTCTTTGCAGATTCGCATGACTGTTAAGCCGCTGGAATGAATGAGGATGCGACGACGAAAAAAAAAACAAAAACCAAACGGATAGATTTCCTCGAATTGGTACCTAAGAGAGACTGACTGGCTACTACTACTACTACTACTACTACTACTACTACTACTACTACTACTACTACTACTACTACTACTACTACTACTTTGCTTTTGCTAATGCTACTGTTGCTGATTCTACTGCTGCTGAGTGCTGACCCTGTCTAGACACATGTAGTTTACAAGTTAGAATTTTTGCATTAAGAGGATGAAATTTAATATTTATTCTCTCTCTCTCTCTCTGTCTGTCTGTCTGTCTGTCTGTCTGTCTGTCTCTCTCTCTCTCTCTCTCTCTCTCTCTCTCTCTCTCTCTCTCTCTCTCTCTCTCTCTCTCTCTCTCTCTCTCTCTCTCTCTCTCTCTCTCCTTCCTTTTCATAAGACGGTCGAAGAAACAGGAATAAACCATTTTTTTTCCAAGGTAAAGAACTCTTATGTCGCCAAAAGTACAATTCATTTTTTTTTATTACTGCTCACGACTGCTGACTACTGCTGAAGGCAACAAAGCTTAGACTGAGAGGATTAGGCCTACTTACAGTACTTAGCTTTCTTGCATGCTCTTAATCATTCTAAAACAATATTGACACACTTGTGGCAGAGCCAAGGCAAGATCGCCATATCAATTTACTGAGTTTTTGAGCATGTGAGCCAATTTAATTTATCGGCTTGTTTACGTTTACTTACCTGGAATTAGATCTGGGCATTGTGTGAAAGGATGTAATTGTAAAATTTATAAGAAATAGTTGATAATCATGAATTTTGTCTGTGACAAAATTAGGGCCTAGGTAGAGTTAGCTATACCTGATACCTGATCATGTGGTTGTAGATTGTTTCATAGAGTTTAGATCTTGTTATTTAAGGCAATGAGTGTTGGGAATTGTAGAATTGGCTTTTAAAAAATAGTTATATTCGCACTCGGTGTTGGGAACAGTAGGCTGAACTTATCACCAACCAGTGTTTTCTACTCACTTGACGCATCTTATTATCACTTTGAATGTAAGTTAAAAATTTTCACTATATTAGCTCTTTGTCACTAATGTCAGCAGCCATTGAAAGAGAAGGGAAGGAAGATTCGGTTATACCTTTTGATGAATCTTTTCCTTCAAGTAGACAGACTAGCCCACTTTAACTTACAGTCAAGGAAGAATTTCTCGAATTTATTGGGGTTTTTTTTGTATGTTCAAGGAAGCAGTCTTTGAACATTCTATTTTAAGCTCTCAGTTCTTGGAAATGACTTTTTGGGGCAGCTTCCGCGAATATTTTGAACTATGTTGACAACATGTAAAGGCTTCGTGTTTTTTCCTTCTGTACATCTACGTAGAAATTAATTTCTATGAGACGTAAAGTTGATTTTGATCTCACAGCAATATGGTTTTTTAAATTTCGCATATGACACATGCTATAATTAAAAAGACCATTAATTGTGTACTCATTCATCAGCAAACTGCCACAATCAATATGGATGATGATTGGTCGCCACCCACTGATGATGAGATGAAGTTGATTGAGGCACGTCGTGCACGGTCTGACCAAATCTCCAAACTCATGTCTGGCTATCTCCTTAAAGGTTACAAAATGCTTGGATCAGAATGCAGCATATGTGGGGTAAATAAAGCACTTAGGACGGATTAAAATTTGGTTATTTGAAAAGCAATATGTAAATACAGTACACTCCTGATATATTGACATATTAGGGTCCAAAAGTCCTATGTTGGTGTAAGCAAAAGTCGATATAAAGGTGTCTCTTTTAATTTAAATTACTTTTTTTTTTTTTCAATACATTACATGCACATGTTCTTTAAGCCCAGGGTTTTATATGTAAGGGGAAGCAACTATTAGTAGCATGTAAACTTTTGGTTACTTCCCTTGTTTTGAAAAAATAAATAATATTATGTGGCTTTCCTCCTCTTGCACACGTACAGACTCTCCCTTCCTCCCCTAGATCTAGATTCAACTTGCAGGTTCTTTACAGGCAATTGTCGCACTGCAGGCTTGATCAGTGCTAGCCTAGTCCTGACTGACTGACTGCATCATTCTCTTGCTTGGAGTTCAACTCTTAAAGGCTCCAACACACCTACCATTCAGCCCAGTAGGCTGAGCCCCTCCACTGCCCATGAATCATTGAATGTAATACACTACACTACAGAACCAGTGGTCACACCATGGTTCACCTCCACCTCCTCCTACCCCCCACCCCTATCATCCCACCACACCTCCAGTCACAGCAACAAAAGTACTGGTACCAAAAGGATTGCCACTCGCTTTGCGATGTTACACACCAGCATGAGTCATTTTAAGAGGGGTAAACACATGAATGAAATCGTTCTGTTTTTTTTTTTTATTTTTTTGGTCACCGAGCCTCTTTTGCCCTGTTACCTAGGTGCTGTCGATGTCAGTATAAGAGAAAAGAAGAGAGAGTGTCGTTATACAGAACTTTAATTATAGACAGTAGATAATGGGAAAAGTTTGACTTGATAAAGCATGTCTATATGAAAAAAATAATCGAAAGCAGCGATGTCGATATAAGTTGTGTGCACTATATGATTTTGTAAAGCCTTTTCATTTTCTTAAGAAGATGTGACAGCTTCAGTCTTTTTTTCAGGTGTGATTTTCAAATTAAGTTTTGTAGGCTGACTGAAAGAATTTTAAAAAATTGAAAATTGAATAATAGTAGTTTTTGGTGGCATAGTGCATGATTTCTATTTACTAAAATTGTTGAATATTACAATTTTCCAAGATTGATACAAAATATCTCTTCTTAGGGAATCTCTATCATTAGAATGAATTTGCAAGAAACAAAGTTTTTCCTCTTTACTTGTAATCGTAATCTTTAAAGGTGAATCTCTTTTGCAGGAAATTGTTATTAAATGATAAGGAATTGTGAAACTATCTCTTCTTCCTCACAAAAATCTTAAAATATAGATAATTGTCATGGATACAAGTGGCACAAAGATCCCTCCCCTCCCTCCCTCTCTCTCTCTCTTTTTTTCTTCCTTTCTTTCTTTCTTTCTGCTTACCTGAAGCCACAACCTGCCCCTTTTAATTTATTTTGTTCAACTGCTCTAGCTATAATGCATCGATATTCATTTTCATTTTATATATAGATGAATGTATGTATATATATATATATATATATATATGTGTGTGTGAAAAGGTTTTTTCCAGTGGGATTAGTTTTGACAATGAATATATATTCCTAACAAAATGCATTCATTACAAGAAGGGCATTGTAAAACTGCACTTTTGACCTTTGCAGTGGTTACAGGCTAGGCTTAGAAAGTTGACAGATAACACCATGAATAGCAATACATGTTCATTCTTAAATTAGAGGCAAATACTTCAATGTATAACAGTTATCAATGTGTTTGTTTTGAGTGTCACTTACTGTGGGTAATTTTCTTTTTGATCCCACAGTTGAGACTTTGATTGTTTTTTAAATTTTCTATGCTTATGGCTTATACTTTCTGGTGGCTTATACTGCTGATTATTTTATCGTTTTTTTTTGTTTTGCTTTTTTATTTCCACTAAAATATGTGTAGAGACACCACCAAATGAAAGGTTTTGAAAGGTTTTGAAGTAGGGAGATTTGGGGGCAAATGCAATTTTCCATAAAAAAAAAAGGCTTGAAATCTGCGCTTTTTATACTGCTCTCATTTCTATCTTTCATATTGTTTCAGAAGTAAAAGCACTTTAAATAGAAAGCTTTCTTTAAAAAAATGGTATTTTTCCAAGCAGTTGTCTGTCACAAAACGTCTCATTTTGTAGCGTTTCTAAACATGTGTATTTCTAAATGATGAACTGATAAAGTAAATCTAAATCTTCAGGCTCTTTCAGCCTTTGTAAAAAACTTACATTATTTTAAAGTTCCATGTTAAGTAGGATTGTGGTAGCCTAAATTTTTTTCTACATGTCACTTATTTCCTTTACTTTGTGGCCATCACTATTCATGCTATATGTTCATTAAAAATCTTTTTTTTTAATTTTCTTTATTTTACCTAAATGATGATAGCTCATCTCATCTCATTCTCTCTTTTTTTCTTTTTGTCAACTTTAAAATATTTGGAGAATGATACCACTAGCTCTAAGAAAATGAACTGAGTCTTTCTAATTTCAGGATAAACTAGAGGGGAACCAAATCCAGCTATTGAGGTTGAGCTATCAGTAATCATTTTTCATGCCGAATTTTTTAGTACTTATTTTCTCATAAAAGGCAGGAAAAAATGTACTTTTAGGAGAAAATCTGTCGAAAGTGAAAGAATGTTTCAAGAAGTTGCCAAATAAATAAATAACTGTAAGATAAAAATAGAACAACATACACAAATTAGTTGAGATCAAACAAGGAGTATTATTGTCCTCATGTTTTCAGAATTGTTGATTTTTTAATAACATGGCCATTCATAACTGCTAAAACTAAGTTATTTTTTTTTCTGCTTTTTTTCCCAGACAATTTTGTTGCAGGATCGATCAAATGTAAAGCATTGCATTGCTTGTGAAGAACTTGAATGCGACACAGAAAAAGACAACCCAGGTAATGTTGCTTGTTTGTTTGCTGCAGCTTTCAGTACTGTGGTGTTCTGAATAATTTGGAAAATTTTACCATTGAATCAAAATTATTCTGTAATGTGGGACAGAATACAGTTAAAAAATGTTTAATTGATTGTTTGATTAATAACATGTCCACAAGGTGATATCAGACGTACTGGAAAAAGGGAAACCCAAAAGATTCGGATATCTGTTTATAGCAAGGACTTTAAAATAGTAAAAGTAGGTGATTTTTTTGTTTGTTTTTCAATTGATTGTCAATCTACTTGAATCGGCTTTAAGCTGAATTTTTTATGGAGATAGTGGTGCATGGTGTACAATTTTATCATGTACATACGTAAATTAATGGCCTTTACAATATTGAAATCAAATAAATTGAAAATATTCCTTTGATCATTGAAGTGAGAGGATTGAGAAGGTTTTATTTAAAACTAACTTAGATGAAAAATATATAAGAGTTTGAGGAAGGTTATGTTCAAAATAAACCTTTCGTGTGTACAATGCACACCGTATTGCAGTTCAAATTAAGTGGAGTGTCAATCAATCAATCAGGTGCCCTGCTCCTTATTGCAGGCGATCATAACCTTTCATGCATCTCTATCCTTCTTTGTTTTCAGTGCATCTGTCTCTGATCCTACTTTTAACCACTTTGCTAGTCTATCCAACATCTTTTCGCGCTGTTTTTCCTTGCTGAGTTTTTCTTCAACCATTCCAGTTGTTACAAGATGTTCTAGTTTCTTTCTTCTCATCATATATGGTCAAAAAAGGTTGCTTGACAATAACCTATTCTACTTATGAGTGATCTTTTTGTGTCAGCTTCTTGTAACACTGTTTCTTTTGATTTCTTTCCAGTCCATGTGATTGAGTTAAGTGTAGGTTGCATTAAAAGAAGGGTAGCTTTATTAGATTTCAAAATAAGTATGACTTAAGCATGGCTGAGTAAATACTGCCTGTCAGCTCCCATGTGAGGTAAGAAAAAAAAGGTTATGAAACAGATATTATCTACAATGAAGCATATCAATAAGAAATATGAATACTGCAGAAATTATTTTGCTTAACATTTATCGCCACTAGCTTCTTGCGCTACTATTATCTGCTCATGGATTTAATTCCCTCTGTGACCTATAAAAACAAAAAGACTTGAGGTCAAAGGTGCTAATACTACTATAAGTGACTTGTAACAGTTCTACATTTATTACTTTTATAACTTCTATTATTTCAGCTGGTGCTGCTTCCAATACTATTACTACTGCTACTGCTGTTGTTTCTGCTACTTCTGCTTTTACTGTTGCTACAGACTTTAGTATGGCTGTGTAAATGATACTTGTCAGCTTCCCTGTAGTGTAAGAAATGAGATAGATCTAGGTAATGAAACAGTTCTTATCTACTATGGGGCGCTTTCAGTTAATAGTTCCAATACTGCAGAGATCATTTTGCTTAACTTTCAGTGCTCTTTGTTATTTGTGCAACTATTTCCGGCTCATGGGCATAATTCACCAAGTGATTTGTAAAGAGAGAAAAATCAAAGACAATGGCACTCACTTTCATTGGTACTATTGGCAACTCGTAACAATTCTGCTGCTACAAAAATTTCGGCTGCTGTTTCTGGTACTATTGCTACTATCACTACCACAAGTTGTGCATTGGGATAACTACAGTACTGCTGAGGCTTATTTATATGTATGCGGATGTTTTTTACCCATAAGTAGTATGTTCTCCTCAGAAACTGGTTCAAAACAAATTCATAAAATCAGTGACCTATTGTTTCAACAAACCAATGACACAGAAGTAAACAAAAGACATTTTTTGGGGAATATGGTGTTATTCTTAACTTGAGTCATTTCTTGAAGAATTACTTGGTTTTTATTACCTTGTTTTTCGTGGTGAGTGGCAGTAAAGGTTAATAACACATTTTGGCAAATTCCAAATTACAAAATAATCCTTGATAATTTCTTAACATTTTGGTTCAACCTAGGTTAACGGTTTAACTGTGTTGTGCTTTTATTTAGAATTAAAACTATTTGATTTCATGTTTTTTCTTTAATTCTTAGCATTGAGACCACCTGGTGCCCCAAGCCAAAGTATTAAAGATGAAATGAGAGCCTCAACAAAAATTCAGACCACTATGGTGGCAGCATCAACATCAAGTTCCCCTAGGAGAGCAGGCACGCATTCTTCAAATATAAACAATGGCCCTCATCATCCTCAAGCTATCACTGGAGAGGAAGGGGCGGG
Source organism: Elysia crispata (assembly GCA_033675545.1). Classification (NCBI taxonomy): domain Eukaryota; kingdom Metazoa; phylum Mollusca; class Gastropoda; family Plakobranchidae; genus Elysia; species Elysia crispata. The sequence continues at coordinate 1,142,628 of JAWDGP010001550.1, forward strand.
GGCTGACTATCTGAGCATGTCCAGCATAGATGTCCACTGCTGGCCTGCTAACTCTGTAGATCTAGGAGGGGCACAAGGTGCAGGGGGCTACCCAGCCAACAAGAGTAAAACAAATCATGGTTCTGTAGTGTTACCCCATACAATTCCAGGAGCCACAGGAACAAGACCATCTGCAACAGAAAACTCATCCATCTCACAGCCTATGCCTTCTTCTAAAGATATAACTTCATGTCTTTCAGTTTTACGGGCCAAAATTTGTTGGGCAAGTGAAGCACTTGAACAAAATAGTTGTGTTAACTCTAGCACTGAGCTCTGCAACTTGATTAAAGCAGCTGCAGAAGCTATAGTTGCTGTCCAGAAAGCAAGTATTTGAGCTTAGTTGTTACCAGACAAACAATATGCGCTGAAAGATGCAAAAGCACAGGTTATAATTAAGTCTCATACTTAATTTGTGTTGAATGATGCCTTTAGGTTAAATTACAATGGGTGCATGACCTATATATGGGAAAGTTGGTATTTAGTCTTTTATTGTATGTTTTATATTGCAAACCTGATTATTCGTCATTCAGGGGATCAGAGTATTTATGTTCAATTAACAACCAAATAATGGGAAAAGAGAAGGTTGATTTCTTAGATAAAATTATTTATTTATTTTTGCCACATTGCTCTCCCAGTACATATATCTGAGGCTCACATTGCTCAGAAACCTTTTTTAGATTACAGTTTCTTAGTTATTCAAGTATCTGTAATTTTGTACTGAAGCGTAGACACGCTCACACATTAAAATATTTTGTTGACATCAGTTCATTTAGCTATCTTGCGGTTATTTAGCCTTTGTAATTGCTGCTGCTGTTCACCTTTATATTGATGTTACATTGAGATTAACAGAAAAAAAGTTTTTGAGATAAGGAAAATATCAACATAAAGTAAGTAACATGTGCATCTATTTAATCTTTTATTTATTTGTATAATAAAGCACTCTTATTTAAAAGTAAAATATTGAATTATGGGTATGTGTACATGCCTTGGTTTCTCTCCAAAGAAATTTTATTTTACAAGTATTAAGTTTTCACTCAGGTTGTAGGCAAATACGTGTACTGACGAAGAATTTCTAAAACAAGGTACATAAAGTAACTTTATTTTTCTTTTCATTGGGGCTTCAAATTTTATAAAGACAGATTTCTACAGAGTTATAACACAAATCTTTTCAGAGATTTATGCATTTTATATGACAAATATAATAAGTCTGTGATTGCACAAGCATCTTACAAATAATGTAATATCGTGGTGTACGTGTAGTAATTAACAGATTGCTTCTCTCATAATTTTTTTTTTTCAGTTTCTTGCTCTGCAGTAGGAGAGTATAAGTTTCATCTACTAATATCACTTAAAATAGTCATAAAAAGATTTCTTACAATTGTGTTTATGTAAGTCTGAGTATTTGCACTTTTTATGTTTTTAACATAATGATATAGCCTTAAGTTAAAGTATGTCATGTTCAAAAGTTATTTGCTTCTTACAGGCACATAGATTAAAGCATGAAAATCCTCTGCAAAAAAAAAAAAGGCAATGGTTACTCTTGCAACCTATTTAACTGAATTGTTCTAGCAAATAATTCAATCTAGTTGTCAAAGAACAAAGTGGTGTTACTGAAGATTAAGGTTGTATTTGTATGAAAGTTACCTGGATCCCTCCTGTCTCTGGACTCTCTTTAACTTAATTTATTGCAACTAATTACATATACCATAGATAGAGCCATCATGTCAGAATCCATACCAAGTTTATGCACTGTGTGGTCAAGTGACCATGGATATAAATACTGCTTTTGAGCTGCTGATGTGTGCTTGCCAGATAAATGCATGTATTAGTTAAGGATATCCCAGTTTATGTGGGTTAGACCCACTTCTTGAGCTGTCACTTATTGACAGCAGTCAAGAATCATGACTTCCAATGTTATGCATGACTGAAATTTACAAAATTTGCGTTTTTTTTACATTTGTGTATTTTTCAAGGTAATTTGTTTCCACATTTGTATCAGTAACAAAGATTTTTACCATTAAATAAGTCTTGCAAATTTTTCTTATTGAGTGAGATGTTGGAATACATTTTGATTATATGGCTCATTTGGACTGAGTGCAAGCCTTGTGGGCCCTGAAAAAAAAAAAAAAAAGAAAGAAATTGCTGCTTATCAGCTTGTACCTTTTATTTTCCACAAATATATATAGTCAGAATAATTTGACTGAAAAAATGTCTTCGTTTTATACCAATGAAATAATTAAGATAAACTAACTATGAAGCCAATTTAGATTTCTAAAAACTTGATTAACCAATGGCGAAACACAGATGTCTTGTTCACTACTATCTTGCTCATGTGAATGATGCCACAACCTAAGAAGTTTGTAAGATGTTAATTGTTAATTTTGCACTTTTCAAGTTATTTATGTGTGCATTAATGAAATTAACTGCAATCAAATCTTTATTAGTGTTTTGAGACTGAGTTGTTGTTTTTTTCCCATTAACCTTTAGCTATGTGCATTATTTTGTGATGATGTCACGTCTAGTAATTTTGCATTTACCTTCTTCAGCATTTTCCAGGTTTAAGAGATAGGAAAAGAAAATTTATTTTTCTTATAAATTTAGGATGCTTTGTGAAGTAAGTGCCTTGCAATGAAACCTTATGAGTTGGATTGAAACATTTGCATACATGTATTTGGAAAAAAGAAATTTCGAAAATACATTTCACCATGATTAAGATAGAGATCTATCCCACAAAATTCGAATTTCAGTTTTTCAACGCTCAGTATGCAGAGCATTGGGCTGATAAGGAGGAGGTTTGAATTCGATCCCCCTGCTTGATTGGCTTGACAGATTCCCAGTTTCAGTACAACATTATTTGGGATCTTAGGTAACGTGAACTTAACTAATCAAGTGAGTTTGTTCCCTCTGAACTTCAACTTCATACTGCATTTACACTCAACTTACCATAGAAGAAGGAGTAGAAAGGGAATGGCAAAAGAAGTAGAAGATTAGGGCGAGGAGAGGTGTTGGGAGGGAGAAAGAACCCCTAAATGGAAAAGGAAGAGATCTAGGAAAGTATAAGATGGAGAGCAAGATTAGCATGGTTGGATTGAGATGATGCTGTGATGAAGAGGGATAACAGAAGTAAAGATGAAACAGAGGAGGGCAGGGAGTACTAGTATAGCAAGAGGAGGAGAAGATTGTGCTAAGGTGGACAGAGTGGCAAGGAAAGGAAAACATAAGCACAGTTATAAGGGTTGGTAGTACTTGAACTAAGTTGAAGAGGAATAGCCTTTGCAATGTCAAGTCTTTGTTGAGGTCTAGTACAAGGAACTCAAAGAGAGAAATGTTCAGAGAATAATTAAATATGGTTCAAAGCAAAGACCAAAGAATTTTTCTCTTTTATTTTTTTTTTTACTTTAAATGGATGTTCACTAATCTTGAAAATATGTTGGTGACAACAAAAAAGGGAAGTGAATCCGTTTACATTTACATGTATTGAATATGGTTATTGCTCTTGAACCTTCAAACACGACTTTCCCAACCACATCTAAAGTCAGTAAAGAACTTAAGAAGATAAGGTATCCATGCTCTACTGAAGGGTTTTTTGCCCCTCTCTTTTTTATATCAAAATACGAGACAAGTTTCTTTTCTGAGAATAATCGAAATTGTATGTAATTTTCATCAATCAGAAGTTAATAGCATTTTTATCTTTATATTATGGTGATTGCAACATCCAGCTCTTTGGGCTGTGATCCAAGTGCAAACAGGAATATTTATTTAATGAAGATCCCTTCCTGAAGTCTGCATATAATTAACTTTCCCTGGCCGATATAAAGATTTTTGTACTTATTCAGTAATTATTTCAAAACATGTCCTCTTTTAACAATACTTGGACTTGTATTTGTTACGTTGCTGTGAAATTTGTGGAACTCTAATAAAGCAATGAACTAATAGCGTTTTTGTAAGTTTGTCTTTATTTTTCAGTGCTTTCTACATAATTTATTACTATTAGTTTGAGATGATAAAAATTATAGGGGTTTGAATTTAAAGTTTTCATGGATTTTTTTAAATTCTCTTGAAATCTTGATAGTAGCGTCTATCTCTTCTACCAAGGTTAGAATTTTTCATTTTGTTTATTTAAACATTCTGTCAAAAGTTCATAAGGAATATTTAAGGTTACTTGCTCATTTTTACGCTTCTTGGCTTTTGGGAAATATGTTTGAGTAAATAAAAAGACTGGTGAGGAAAAAGAAATCGCTACATCAATCCTATCCCAAGCGTTATCTTTTACATATTACATATATTCATGTGAGTGTGTGAGTATATATATATATATATATATATATATATACACACATATATATGTATATATATATATATACTTTTTTTTTAAACCGTGTAGGCAAAGCAGCCTTGGGCAAAAGTATGGGACCTAGATAAAAATCTAGCCTGTTCAAATAGGTCTTACGTTATATTGATTGATACATCGAAGCATGCGATATAAATTTAATCTAGAGGCTGATCAATCTATTTATTTTCCTTTTCATTGAGCATAATTATAATGCTGCTGCATGTACGTGTTTACTTCTTTTCTTAATTCCAAGGCCTAATCGCGGATTTAATACCCGAACTTAAGAAAAAGTTTGTTGATGGTAGATTAATATACATGTAAATATAAATAATGCGTGCTGGCTCCTGACCGCTGTGACTTGTGTGCTTGCTGTCTGATCGCCTTTAGCACTAGTTTGTTTCCGACATGATAAGTCTATGTAAACACCTATTGCAATTTGGGCTTCTTACGTCATGGTCAGCTTTGTATGCTGCGTGGGTTAGATTGGTCTTGATATGTGTGTGTGTGTGTGTCTCTCTCTCTCTCTCTCTCTCTCTCTCTCTCTCTCTCTCTCTCTCTCTCTCTCTCTCTCTCTCTCTCTCTCTCTCTCTCTCTCTCTCTCTCTCTCTCTCTCTCTCTCTCTCTCTCTCTCTCTCTCTCTCTCTCTCTCTCTCTCTCTCTCTCTCTCTCTCTTTCTTTCTATCTATATATCTATATATATATAGTGGTTGTAAAAGATCTTGCAACAAAATAATGTACGAGTGATGTATATTAATATATATATATATATATACACACATACACACACATGTATAGCAGTACTGTTTTCTCCAGCTTTATTTACTCTATAAAAACATTCAATTTTTTTCTTGTCCATAACTGGAGCCTTCTTTGCTTCAAGAACTTGAAAATACGGTACATCTTTTGACCTCGGGAAGCAGCACAGCGTTGCGAACGACTCCTCGCGATGACATTGCGATATCTTACCTTTTTTATGTTTAAATCATTATTATTTGTACTCAGAACAATGACATGCTCTCCACGGGTTAACAAACAACTGCAAGATAACACTTGTAATTCATTGGACAAAGAGGCGACAAGGGCCTACAGTGACTAGGCAAATGCTGTGACCATCTTGCACCAGTGCTCGTATTCCTTTTAAGCAAATTAAAAAAAACGGTACGTTTTTTGTTGATTTTTTTTTTTTTTTGTTTGTGTACATCTGGAGTACATGTGATATACATGAACGAGTTGGATGTCTGCCTAGTTGCTTGGCGTACTTGAGGGGCGGGTCGTTACTTGACACATGTGTGAGAGGGATCTTATACAGGGAAAAAGTTGTTGTTCAAAAGAGAACATAATTGCACCCACAGCTTTATTCCAAATCGCTCTACTGCATTTATGTACACTATACTTGCATACTATAACTTGTCTCACAATTATGTCTAATGCATACGTTTATATTAAAATATGGAATTATAGTTCTGGTAATATTGCAACTACAAGAAACATTAGGAATACAGATAAAAGATTAGTATTAGTAACAATACAGCAGTCGAAGTAGTAGAAGTGTGTTCTAAAGAGTACCTCAAAGTTGTGGTGGGGCTGGATGAGAAAAGTATATAATTTTACTGTTTGGGTAACTTAAATTTATTGTAAAAGCTGATGATGATTATGGTACTGGATTAAGCAGCAGCAGCAGCAGCAGGAACAGGAGGACGCACGGAATCGAAACAGCAAAAGTGACAATAGTATAATTATCCCGCAGCGATGTTTTGTCCGTTGAAAAAATCAAGTTTGCAACCAAAGAATGAAATAAATTTAGCCTGCTATGTGCACAAGAAGAGTTAGATAGCACTTTAAGACCCTGGGCAGTTATATTTACGGTCTTTGACCCGGGACAGGCATAATAGCTTATCAGTGTGTACCACTTCTTTTGCCGCGTCTGGAATCAAGATAATCCTATCACAAAGTGGGGCCGTAGTAATCTATTCCGTCAAATGAAGGCTGTTTGCAAGAATTCAAGCAGTTTTTAATAAGAAGATGTAATATTATTATTAATAAATCTTCAAATATAGCTTTTATCTGATCTATTTTAGAAAAGTAGAACTGTTTGAAAGTATAGTTTTGTTGTTGTTATGTTATAAGTACCGCTAACATAACATTCATGTATAACACTGTTAAATGGATTCGAAAAGAAAAGAGAGCTGAAAAAAGAGGATGGTTTTATATTGATGACCAATACACGTGAGAAAAGTTATAATGATTGATCTCCCTCCCCCCCCTCTCTCTCTCTCTCTCTCTCTCTCTCTCTCTCTCTCTCTCTCTCTCTCTCTCTCTCTCTCTCTCTGTCTCTGTCTCTGTCTCTCTCTCCCCCCCTCTCTATGGCTCTTTACCTATCAAAAATGTTTTTGTCTGTATATCTAACTAAGATACTTGATGGGGTTCTACACCAAAGCAGGAAGAAAGGAAGAGTGAAAATGTGAGGAGGGGTAAATAGAAAACGGAGAATCGAGTGAATCATAGGGCGTCATCCTCACCATCGCGCTATCATCCATGTTGCTACTGGATCTTTAAAATTAGCTCTAATCTGTAGTGGAAAAGCAAAATTTAATGTACTTTGAATGAATAAAGATTGTTGTTTGTTTGTTTCAAAAGTATCATATATCTTGTACATGTATACATTCCGGATAAACACATCTTCATCCTCCTCTTCCTCCTCGTCATCATCATTATCATAATTGTGTACCCTTATGACAGTCTTATATCAGTAACATGCTTCTTTCTTTGCGCCTTGCGGGTTCATGCCCTTTCTTTGTATTTCTAAATCACCGTCATCGTTTAGTGGACAATGTCGTCCCCTGAATTTTCATATAATTTTCTGACTTTGTCTTTTCAGCTGAGCGTAGGCAATCTCCATAGACGTTTACTGACATTCAAAATTATTGATGCTTGCCCAAGAAATTCTTATTTATGTTTGTTTCATAGCCAAATGCAAAATGAATTTGACATATTGTGTATTTAGAAGTCTTACTTTGGTTTCAGTGTGGTTTTCATTTTCTATAATTATTTGCTACTCAAATAGGGTAATGTTACCTTTGTTTATCTTATTCAGGATTTAGACCTACCGTGTCTGGTAATGTTTTCTTTTCTCCTTTCCGTGAAACATGCTTCTAAGATGGTTTAAACTCAACTGCTTCAGAAATTGCAGTTTTCTTTTGGAATGTTCCTCACTGATTGGAGTTATATCATTTTCGAGACTGTTTTATTTTTGTTTTAAATGGAATGGTACATAGCGCAATGGAATTGGGGATAATTTAACCACAGTACTCTGCATTCTCCACACCTAGGCTACTCAGAAGGCCTACAGGAAATAAGAATCAGGTCATCACTATCACTCAGACATCTAAACGACTGTCCATTAGATACCATTTGTCTTCCATTTGCAAATTTATCATTCATCTGTGTATTCTGTCTATTAAATGTGAGAGCAAAAATTCTGGTCGCATGTTGGCTCTAATGCAAATTCTGTAATCATGATATTTATCTTAAAATCATATACTGTGTCGTTCCGCTAATGCTATCGAATGGATTTACTTTATGAATTAAGTTTATAGTTGTGTCAGTTTCATCCTTTCTGTGGCCAATTTACTGTTGATTCTGTTCTACAAGTGATCTCTTCTTCTAGAAAGCTCCGCCTGTGGATCGTAGCCATATTGTTTTAATCATGTTTAGCCTAATGCTGACCCTGGAAGAGGGAGTCACCGTTTTTAAAGATATTTCCTTTTTCGTTGCTAGTTTTAATAGTTGGTATTCTTTCAAAATCACCAGAATATCTATTCCTATCTCATAATTATGCAAACAAAGAATGAATCGATCGGCTGAAAAAATAGTCGCTCCTTTAGAAAACAGGATGAGATCCCCTTGGGTCTACTTGCCTTCCTTTCATTCATTTATTGATTGCACCATCTCTTATTTAGATGTTGCAAAGCATTTAATTTTAGTTGGACGATCATTTTAGATTGCATGATTAGGGCCTGAATTATGCAAAAGATTAATAGGAACTGGTACACAACTTCATAACACCGGGACAAAAAAAAGAAAGAAAAAGAAACAATAAAAGTTAACGTGTAAAGGTTTCGCCTTTAATGTGGCTCCATCTAATATGTTCTAAAAAATGTGGCGTTCACAAGTTGTATTGTATGCCTGTTTCTATTTAGCTTTTGTATTACAAAGAAAAACACGTGGTTTTTTTTGGATCCCTCATGCACGTCCTTTTAGATCCCTTAAAATTACCAAGTTGTTCTTCAAGAATGGCGTCTTTGCTTTTCTATAGCGAGGGCCTGTGAGAGTTCACCGAAATGCCTAACTCATCTACTTGATGTTCTTATTCCTCCATTATCTCGTTGATATATCTTTCTGTGACAGTTTGTCGATTACGATCCAGGGCAACCACGTTGAGAAAGTCGTTCTCATACCTCAGCGTAAAATGCGCTGTCCGGAGCAGTGTGATCAAAAGAACGCTCTTATGAAAACAGCTGCATCCCACATAAACAAAGCTGTAATTGAGTTCGCTGCAATAAGTCGCGACACTAGCGTTTTCGGCAGTCCAAACTAGATTTGCATTCTTTCCACCGTTGTCAAAAGCTGGCTTGTCATTTTGTATCGAGTCAATATCAGCTCTAGTATTGTAATTGCCAGTTGATCTGTTTGTTTGTGGTTTCCTTTGTTTGCATGTTTCTACTCTTTGTTATTCTATGAATGTGAGATTCATAGTTATATATAATTAACTGAAACCGATTTCTCTATCGAAACGGTCTTATTGAGCTTTACCCATGTCGAGACAAAACATATGTACATACCCGAGTAAGAACGGGGACGGAAAACAATAAAAATTTTACTAAAAATGTATGTTTGTTTTTCTGTCCGAGCAGTCTGTTTGTCTGTCTTACTAGAAATCGTATCCTTAGAAGAATAATTATGCGCGTGCTAGTTGAACCAAGTATTCTTTAAGCCGTAGGATTTAAACAAATGTTTCCACGGCCGACCTCATGTAGGCATAAAATATATCAGGGTAGGACTTAGTTAAGATGTCTTCACCAAGAAATAGGCCTACTTAATTTATTTAGGGACGAAACTGTCCATACAAAAAAAAATTTAAAAAATTCCTCCTCAGATGACGAATTCATTTTTAAACATTCTCTTGAAGCTTTCAGAACCAATTAAAAAGCCTCGTGGAACAGCGTGGGTCAAACAGGCATTTACAAACCTGTAGCAGCCAAAAAGCAGTTGACTGCGCGGCTGTGAAAAGTTCGGCGTCGAGAGCCTGTGGTCGCTCTAGATAGCTGATAATTATCTCCCGCAATATCGTTTCAGAATATCAAAGCTCAAGGTAATATTTGTGCAGAGAGAGGCAGACAGATAGAGAGCCACAGAGAAACAGACAGACAGTGTGTGTGTGTGTGTGTGTGAGAGAGAGAGAGAGAGAGAGAGAGAGAGAGAGAGAGAGAGAGAGAGAGAGAGAGAGAGAGAGAGAGAGAGAGAGAGAGAGAGAGAGAGAGCACGCTCTCACTTTTCAGCGAGAATGAGCTCTGCCGCTGCACATCCCAGCACTTATGATTTAACGTTTGGTAAAAAAAAAATATAAGTTGCGCAGCACCGTCAAAGACAAGATCGAAGATGCGACCACGCGGCAACCTCAGTGGATTCTATAAGGCCTGCTTGATCCGTCAATCCACTTATCTCGGCCTAGGTTCACAACGCTGTGTGTTTATCAACAACAAAAGTGGGTGTGTCACATTTTGTTACAGTTTTCTGGCGTACACATAAGGCCTAAGTTGTAAGTCAGTTTATATTTATTCGTGGAAAAGATTAAAGTCCAATGTAGATCTAACTCAGATAAAGTTTTTTTAACACAAAACGTGACATATTATAAGTAAGCTTAGATCTACAAAACTATCCGATTGTCGGCCAACAAGGAAAAAAATTCAACCTGACCTTCATTCCTACAGGTCTCATGGAATGAAATCTAGGTCGAAGCTTGGTCAGTAAAAGATCAGTGTGTGCCAGGCTAGTTCGTGGGTCATGACACAAACTTATAGCACAAAATTATTGAATAAAGAAAAAAGTGTCACAGTGAACATCTTAAATTTAAAAGTTTTAAGTAACAGATATTCCTCAAAATCTTGATCTTGAGTCTACCTCTAGATTAATTGAGAACTTAACTCACGGTGAAGCTTGTAACTCTAGTCTAATGTGGAGTAACATGCTCTTTTAGCATAACAAAGCCTGATATTTCCGTAAGAAAAGAGTCTAGATCTGGGCTATATATTTTAGAGCCAGATCAAGCAGAAAACAGCTCAAGATGGCAGTGCTATTTAGATCTCGGTTGGATTATAAACTTATTGGAAAATCCTGTAAATGGGTGGCTTCTTCAGGACACAACCGGCCTGGGTTCAAACCCATGCATCCTTTGCAAAAGAGATCTGGATCAACGACACCTTTTCCTGAATTCCCGGACGCTAAGACCCATGAAGAGCTGTATAAATTTAGTGTAGAACATTCTGAAACTTTTTGGGGTACATTAGCACGATCAAGATTGACATGGAGCAAAGACTTCACCACAGTCACAGACAGCAGCTTTGAGTCTCAGAAGTTTGGCTGGTTTCAAGGTGGCGAGTTAAATGCCTCTGGTGAGTTAGATTAACAGTCTGGTTTTTTTAGCTTCCATTACAGTATTTATTAAGAGCGATAAAAGGTGTGGTGTAATCTTGCATTGTTGGAAATAGCATAACAGTAGAGAGAATAAGGAAACAGAAAACCTGAAGCTCTTGATTGACAATAATATATATATGATCATATATTATTCATATGGATATCAGTTATGTTATCAGTTATTAGAGGACTTTGGTATGCATTCATTGATATTGTTGCAAGCTTTTCTTCCTTCTTAAGACTAAAATTTGGAATTAGAAAATCTGAAAACTTATGTTCAATGCCTCTCTTAAGAAACAAAAGGTATCTTTGCATACAACAAAATTAAATCGCATAATCCTGCTGTTGTATCATTATTTTTAAAAACTATATTTTCAAGTAGTCAAATTTGTACAATTCTTCTAACTTTAGAGAATTGATTACTTTCAGCCCACTTTCTAGGACTGCAGCGGACTGTCAGGACTGCACATGCATTGAGTTAAAAAAAAGCAAACATCCAACTAACATGAATTATGACCAACTGATTATGACTGATCTTCCAAGTGACACATTAACTGAGAGCATGAAATTATATTAGATAATAATCATCTCATGATTAAGCATTTTATTCAGCTGCTAAGAAAGAAATAAATTTCAGGAAGCTAATTGTATGGCATGTCAATAAAATAGTCTATAATTACATGATCCAGCCGTTGATGGTGTTACAGAGAAAGATTGGAAAATACAGACAAAAAATTTTGCAATCCCTTTGAGTTAACAGCCTTTATAGTTTCTATGATTCGTGCTGCATATATATACTGCAAATTGAAGCCGCAAGTGACAATGACTTCCACTCCATTGAAAGATCAATGAGAGTTATGTCATTATTTTATTCTAGCATGTTACTGCTGATATTCAATTTAGGCTGCTAAGAAAGAAACAGAGCAAAGTTTACAAACCTTATTCCTAAAGAATGTATATTGGTACAGTCAAGTCCGCTTATTTCAGAGTCATTTGGATTAAAAAAGGACTTCGAATTATCCGAAATACGAATTATCAGAACACATAGAGAGAGAGAGTTTTAAAAGATGTGGATGACTGATCAGGAATGTCGTACAAGTGTGCAAAGGGGGGGGGGGGAGGTGGAGGTGGGCCCAACCCCTTTCTCTCTTGTAGCCTTATTGCAGACTCTTGTCTGTAACGCAGGTGGGCACACACACACACGCACACACCAGAATCACTTGCCGCACGGAGCATAGCACTGCATGTACTTTGTTTTAAAAGCCTGGAAAAGTGCTTTCACTGTGTTAGAATAAAAAAATCACGCCAAAATCGCTTCCAATTAACCGAATCCTTATTTCAAAATTCGAACAAATCAATATTTTTTAATAAAGCTTAAACAGAGAAATATTCGGTAAAATTAAATGACTTCAAAATATTCAAGAATTCGAATTTTTTGGACTCAATTGTATTACTTACCTTACAGTGCAACTCACCTGGGTTAGGCCCTTTCATGTTGTCCATTTAATGCAAATTGAAGATGCAAGTGACAATGACTTTCAATGAAAGATATTTCTATCTCATTAAGAGCTTCATGCATTGTGTAAAGGCTCTTCATTCTCATCCAGCTGTCTATATATTGTTGCAGTTGGCATTTAATTCAGGCTGCTAAGAAATAGACAGGCAAAGTTCACAAAGCCAATTCCTAAAGCATGTGAATAAAGTAGATTCTTATTATCTGATAGATTCTATGTACTGATGGTGTTACAGAGGAAGGTGAAAAAAAGGAAAAATGTTGCTATCCCATCAGGTTAAAGCCCTTTCATGCTGCCTAAACAGTGCAAGTTAAACTTCCAAAGAAAGGCTTATGAAAGGTATCTCAAACTCACTAAGCCTTTTATTTCATCAAGTAGAGGCTCTTAATTAGCTGTCTTTAATCTAATCAGCCTTTATGTTGCATGATTTTACCCACAGATGTTACCTTGTATTACTTCTGTCATGTCTTACTTTTTTTCCACACAAATTTAAGCCTTTGTCTTTTATTTTTGCAGTCCCTTAAAGTAGATTAGTTTCGTTTCAGTATTACCACCTATAAATACTGACTTGGGGGTTGAAGGGCTTGGATTGCTTAGCCTGTGGATGCATTGCGAATGGAGAATCTGTCTCTCTCTCATTCTCTCCTAGATTCAGATAAGCAACAGTTTTAATTTCTATATTGAAATTGTTTATTGTGTTGAAAGTATTTGGACAAAGCCACGATCATCCCCACTGAATTTGAAACCTCCTCATCACATGAGCCTTTGCAAAACATTATTGCATACACATCTGTAAGGCTGTTTAATAATGCTTTTCATATGTGGTTTTTACCATGCTAAGAACAATTTGAAAGTGTAAGTACTTTTAGAGATCAACTTGCTTAGTCAATATGTTTTACTTTAATCTGCTTATGACATATTGTATTGTGGTTCATTTAGTCATGAAATGAGTACGAGATTGAATTTTGATCCGTCACAATAGATAACTCTTAGTAAATTAATTTTGATGAAAGAAAAATGGAAGGTGCAGACGTCTATCTATAGCAAACTTTTAAAAAGAAAAATATGCATACTTATCTATAGGCTAACAGCACTGAATTGCTTTATTATATTGATGAGTTTAGATTTCCCAAAGGAAAAGATATGAAAAAGAGTAATTTTGAAGAAAACAAGGTCATGCATTTTTTATCTAACATATGCCTATATAGCATAAATCTGTACCTTATATAAAAATAAATCCACGATTATAAGAGTAATAAGACCATTGAACATGTCTTTCTGCTTCTCTTTTTTGCGTTTTTATAGATGTTAAAATCTAATGGAATTCAGAGTGCTGTTCATAATTTGCCAAACTTATGCATCATGAGCCAGATGATTTCAATATCTTTAGTTGATCTCGTTTCTTTGACTTCATATCCACGTATGAGCCATTTCATTAATATGCATTTTGGCAATGATGTGTCATTATACATTCCTTTTCTTGCAGTCAACTGTATTGATCGACACATGAAAGAACGTGCTGATGAGCCAGCTTTAATTTGGGAAACAGATGAGCCTGGCCAAGAAGTTATATACTCCTACAGGTTAAATTTGAGTTTTTAATTTTATTCTCTGTTTGTATTATTGTGATATCATTCCTGATAATTTTCTTGCAAATAGTCTGAAATACAGATGTTTGAATAAGTGCTGGGGTCTACCCGTTGAGTATTGAGTCCTAATCTGTGGAGCGGTTAGCCTCAATCTGTGGGGTGACAAGTCCTGATCTGAGGGTGTAAAGATGAATCTATGGATCTGGCACTGATTGAGGGAGATGACTCTTGAATCATATCGAGTAGCAACTGAAACGGCAAATCCATAACACTCCTCAGCACCCTTGTAAATGCACATACGTAGATATACCCATAGTCTACATTATCACACACAAACTTTAAACGGTGCAGTGTGCATTTATTTACAGTATAGGCCTAAAACAAACCTTGCATTAGTTGGGGTCTAGGACTGTGAGCAGTGTCAATTTTCTTCTGTTAATCTTTTTTTTATTATCATTCGATTACTGCATCCTACTCCCTTCCTTTCCCTCTCCATCTCTCCCTCCCTTCCGTTCTCCCATGTGCCCCCTAAATTTTCCTTGTGCCAGAGAGTAGTGTTGAGTGATGCCTGGTGGGAAGGTCTGTTACAAACATAAAATTCGCTCCTATTGTCTGCACACAGTGCACGTTGTTAATTTTACGCATAGAGTCAGTTCGAAGTCGACAATATGGATGTGCAGAAGAGAAGCTAGCACAGATCCCAAGGCATGGCACGGCGTACCATGCATCTACCAGATGTGCTGTCAATGTTGCTGCATACCGCAGGTAGAGTACCATAATGTGCCGAAAGCCCCAGTTTGAATTGTTTTGTTGAACCAGGAAATTTGATCTTAAAAAGCTCTTTGGTAGCTAAGGGTATCTACAATGAACTTAAATGAATCACAGGAGTGCTTATGTAGAGAACAAGGGAGAGGAAAAAAACAGTTTTTTGCCCAATGATTTTCTTGGAGGCTTCTGTCAAGGCTAGAAGAGATCTGACCCCAGTCTACATAGCTCATGCCAGTATTGACTCTTGAAACCCCATAATTGAGTTCTCTGGCATCTGCCATACTGGTGTACATATTGCAATGTGTAGCAGCTGCTTCTTGCCTTCAGGATTTAAAAAAACATAAAATTAAGATTTGCTCAGTTTACTCATGAATTCTAAGTTCTTGGGGTGAACTGTTTTTCCCTGACCTGAGGCCATGAGATGCGAAGAATGTAATAGAGTTTAGGCACTTCTGTCGTTGCTATGTTATGAGATTGAATACTTGAAAATTGACTGGTGCAAAACTGGTTGTTATACATACCATTGACTGAAGAGCGAAGACATGGCCATTCCCCGCATCTGCATTTATTCTTAGTTCAATGTGTATCATTAAGTATGCAATATCGGAAAGGTGTGGTCTGTTCAAAATTACTTTAAAAGTCTCCTAAGTTGTTTAAGATCTGAGGGTTGTCATCCCCTAAACTAGCCAATTGATGAACCTTTTTAGTTTGATCTGAATTCCCTTCTTCTTCTGTGTTATGTCATGGCCATAACCCTTCCCTATTCTCTTCTTTGTAATATGACTGAAGTCTATAATGAACTAGATTCAGGGGTTTGCTAGCTCTAAATGGGACTTATTTCAGCCCTGCTCTATTGCATAATCATTTAATATCTGTTATATTGTTATGAATAGAGACCACATGGGCTGGTATTATTATTTGCCTTTTGAACATTTCTAGAAAGATATATTGATCATTTGGTTGCAAGCTTAAAACATTGATGGCAGAGGTTTTGGACCTAAAATCAGGCAGCAAAAAAAAAATTCCGTTTAATTGGAAAGTGTTACAAAAATTAAGTGACACTCTCACCCCATCCACCTGTCTTTGAAAATGATTTATTTTTTGAAAAGAAGCATGCAACAGAAATAAAATATTATTCACATGACCCAAGTGCAAAACATGAAATTATGTCGCGATTTTTTTTTTACAATAAAAAAACAATCTATACGGTTTTCGTTAAACTGCTTTGGACATAGTTCAAACAAAGCTATTTTGTTGTGTCATGTGTTGCGATCAGGCTTCAGAAGCTAACTGTAGCAGCAGTGCAGTGCCTCTCTCTACTTATGGGTCATATGGTGAACAGAACTAAGCTTAAGAGAAGTAGATCAGATCATCTACCTCCCTACCTATGGATTGGTTGTAAAATGTTTCTTGTATCTTTCAAAGGGAAGGCAAGCAAATTTGCATAAGTATCTGTTCCTGATTATTTGCACACTTTTTTCCAAGCAAATAATTTGCAATAACCATGTATTTGTGGATGTAGACAAGATTTATCACAGTATTCTGTAACCTACATGCTTTCTTGCTTGAATTTTGATAAATTGAGCATTAAAAAATATGAATGAAGTACAGTAAAATTTTTAAGAAAGCAAAGATTATTTCCACCATCACATTGAAAATCTGTGTTTTCTTTTCATTTTTCCTTATACAATCTTCTTTACAGAAAGCTTTCGGAGACTGTTGGTCGAATTGGAAACATGCTTAAAAACAGTGGAGTAAAGGCAGGAGACAGGGTTACTATTTACCTCTCAAACTCTCCTTTTGCTGTCGCAACAATGTTAGCTTGTGCTCGAATTGGAGCAGTTCATAATGTTGTGTTTGCTGGATTCAGTGCTGATGCATTGGCCTCAAGGATCAACAATGGTGAGTCATTTCTATTGAAGGAGAGAAATTGAAGGCTTTATAACAGCGTGATAATATAATAGTCATTTCAAAGCAATTTAATCCCTGATATTACTGAAGAAAGCATTACACTAAAAATACCTTTTTTATACAACTAAAGGCCAGCTTGAATATACCTTAAATTTCCATTCATTAATTCAGCATATATCTGAATAGCAGTTTGAAATCTGTAGTTGAATGGAAAGTTTTCCATAACATTGATCAAATTTATAGTGGGGTTTTGACTCTTGCAACAAATATAGCATTGTTTTTTCGGTTCCTAAAGAAATACTTTCAAATCCTGTTTTTTTCTCTATTTCGTTTGTGCAAAAAAAAAAATTTTTTTTTTGATTTTAATGGAGAATTAAGATTAGGCACGAAATGAATTGACTTTAAAGAAGACAGGTGGTCCAGGCAGATGAATCAGTGGGTTTTGGGGTGAAGGTCTTGTTTTCAGCCTATTTTGTTTATTGTTGATATAAAGCTTAAAGCAAATTTTTTTTTCATTGCGATGGATTCTCTAACATTTTTTTCTTCTTGATATGAATTATGAAAGAATATTGATGTGTGAAGTAAATTAATCATTATATTTGAGCACATCTTAATTTATTTTTTCGTTTTGATTTCATTACAGCTCAGTCAGAAACAGTGATCACTGCCAACACCATTTTGCGAGGTGGCAAATTAATCCCAGCAAAAAAAACTGTAGATGCAGCAGTAAGCCATTGTCCATGTGTGAAGAGGGTATTTGTCCATTACAGAACTGACACAGAAGTTCCGTTAGGAAAATTGGATATCGACATGGACAAAGTGAGCAAACTATGCCCTTGTTTTAAAATACAATTTTAAGTCTTTTTTCAATGTTCAAATCAATACTCTTATGAAACTAGTCAGTGAAGACAACTTTTAACTTTTTAACTTTTTAACTTATATATCTTACACATATACAGTGGCAAGAAAAAACTGCTTAACCTCAAAAACCCTAAATGAATACAAAATTGTAAATTTTTAACCTGGTAAAGATAATCCAACCTTGGATTGTTTATAAGATAGTAACCCATATATATGAATAACTTTAACTGCAAGTCAAACAGGCTGCTCCTCTTCTTTTCTACCTCCACTTTAAATTACTATTATGAAGACCAAAATTCTTGATGCTTAAATTTAAATATAAAAAGAACATGAATTGGATATTATTTATCACATATTGAAAGTTTTTCCTCAACAGTCCATGGCCTTTGAATCAGTTGACTGTGATGTTTTAGACAGACGAAGTGAAGACACCTTGTTCATGCTGTATACCTCAGGCAGCACAGGAGCCCCAAAGGGCTTGATTCACTCTACTGCAGGATACCTTCTATATGCAAATGTCACATTCAAAGTATGTCTGCTTTATAATAGTTAAAGGAAAAGTATTGAATGATAATGCTATAGTCTGCATTGATGATTTTGGTTTTTTTTTTGAATAATTTTTCTTTCCGTTGAACTGCGTTTTTTTGAAGATCCCTCGTGAATAGGATAGGTAAGGGCCAGACAACTATTTGGCCATGTGATGAGAAGAAAGAAACTGGGACATCTTGTGACAAGTGAAATGATCAAAGGAAAATGCAGCAGGGGAAAACATTGAAAAAAGAAGTTAAATGGACTAACACAGTGGCTAAACGTAGAATGATTGACAGATGCTCTAAAAGTGACAAGGGTTCAAGATGTGTGGAAGGTCATGAGTGCCTAGACTAGAGATCAGGGCACTTGATTTATTGATCATACAGTTCAATTAATTAAATTTTGCTTAATAATTTACACTTCATCAACAAGTTAGTATTACCAAAAAATATATTTAGCTGTATTTGTTTCTTTGGATTGGTACTTTGAAATAAATTGAAAATATATTTATTCCTGTATATGATTAAGAAAATTTGAAAACAGCTATGTATCAGATATTTGCAATAATGAACTTTTCTTTTTACCTCAAATCCTAAAGCATTTCTTTTTTTATATTAAGTGTATATAGTGATTTTCATTTTTTCATTGTTCATAGTTAGTTTGGCCTTATGATATTCAATCTGATTGAGCAAAGTATATGCACATTAAATTTATAACAAAATAACTTCAAGTGGAAGAAAGAAAATGGATGTAAATACTGAATAGGTTAGAATTTTATTCATTAAGTAGAGTTATTTAAGTTTGACCCATGTTGACTTTTTCATATTTTTTTAGTATACGAGTTGCAGTTCTAGCTATCATACCAGCCATATCAACAACTTCAATCTACAATATTTTTATTTCTCAATACTCCTCCTTTCCTCTTGAAACAATTTTGTTTATTATGTTTAAAAGCAATTTAACTTTTATGACGGAAATACCTTTTTTTTTTTTAAGTTAAAGAAGAAGAAGAAATAGATGCTTCTATTTATAATTGTGTTTGTTGTATTTCCCATTTTTTAAAAATTTGTTTCATATTACCTTCCAATAAGTACAATTAGTAAAAAAATGGAAAATCAAACTTGTCCTAGTTTTTCGTATACAAAAGATTATTTTTTCCTGTTAAAAGATTGTAATATTTGACATGGATTATCTATAGTTACTTATATTAGTTTCAAAAACAGTCTTAATGAGTTGAATGATTTTGAATGAAGGTAATTTTCTCTTGTCCTTACTGTTTGAAAAAAATAATTTAATACCTCCCCTGAAAATAAGCAAATTTTCAGGACTGAGATGCTAAGAACAAAATGCTTACTCTAAATATGAAAACCCTGAAATATGAATTTGGCAATATGCTTCTCATTTGAATTGAGTACTAGACATATGTTTTGACACCTCTCATAATAAAAAGGAAGATTGTTTTTAAGAATTTCTTTAATTATAGTATTGGACATTTTTAAGGTCTTTTTCATTATGGTCAAATAAGAGGCAGGAATATGATTTCCTTTGCCTTTTTCTTTTTTATTGTATAAAGGATGTGTTCTCAAGACATATTGACGTTGAAATATCAAGCAAAATAACAGATCTGTATTATTTCTCTGAACATAAATGATATTTTTGTCTTTGTTGTGCAGCATGCATTTGATTACAAAGTTGGAGAGAGATTTGGTTGTGTTGCTGATATTGGCTGGATTACTGGCCACTCATATGTTTTGTATGGTCCACTTTCCAATGGTGCAACAACTTTGCTCTTTGAAAGTACCCCACAGTATCCAGATCCAGGCTAGTATTAATTTTTATCACTTTATCATTTTTTAAAAAATATTTCTGGCAATATCATCGTGTGGTAGATAATCCACTTTAAGACCAGGAGAGCTTGAGTGCGAATCCTTTTTCTCTCTCTGTTTTTTTATGTTTCTTTGTGTGTCTTTCTTTCCTCTCGCTCTCTCTCTTTCTCTTGCTCCTTTTCTCTCACCCAGGGATTTATAAAAATGATATTAACTGGTTTGTCTTGGGATGCAGTATGATCTTCATTAGGTTTTCTTTATCTCTTTGATCCCTTGATAAATTATTTCATTTATTCTTCAAAACATGAAATTGGCAAATCCACAAGCATATACCACTAAATGTTATGTACAAATATCTGGTCATCTTTTTCGTTTAATACATTTTTCCCCTTTGACCTTCAACTTGAAAACAGGCAGATACTGGGAAATGGTGGAGAGATTAAAACTTAATCATATCTATGTATCTCCCACTGCTCTCCGCCTCCTGCTCAAGTCTGGGAATGATTATGTGGTCAAATATGACAGATCATCTCTTCGCAAGCTTGGATGTGGTATGTGAACAGAGTTAAAACTGTAAGCCAATCCTTAGATTGAAACTACATGATACATCAATTGAACAATTCTGGTTCCAAATGAATATATATCCTTGTTTATGTCTCACTAAGGCTATAAAACTATTGAGAATAAAAAAATAAATAAGTTGGATATGGTTTTCCATCATCATGTGACTAATCTATTCTCTGTTTTCAGTTGGAGAGCCATTAAATCACCAGGCTTGGGAGTGGTTCTATGATGTTGTGGGTGAAAAGCGTTGTGACATTATTGACACATGGTGGCAAACAGGTATCCTCAAGGAACTTGAGTTTGATTTTCATTCCTCCCCGGTGCATATACCCACATATATGTTATGTGCTTACTCATATTTTGCTAATTTTTTTTTTCTTATTCCTCATATATGTTTTGTCACTATTGTAAGATTGAAAATGTTCACATAAAGCAGCAGAAGAAATACATCTCATAGTTGCATTTAAAAACTTTTGATTATATAGAAACAGAAAAAATATTTAACAAAATTTAGCCCTCTTCCTGCCTTAATTATAAATGAAACTGTTTACCTTCAAGTTGTGCATGCAAAGTTGCAAAATCCATTTTTTTTATTATTTATGATGACGTTTATTTTTTTCGGAGAAAGAAGACAGAAATATTATTCCAGTTACATATAAAATAACTTTTCAGAGACTGGTGGTATATGCATAAGCCCACGTCCTTCAGAAGTTGGGGCAGAGATTATCCCAGCTATGCCAATGAGACCAATGCCTGGCATAAGTTTGGCTCTGGTTGACAAGAAGGTATTTTAACTCTTTGAAATCTATATCATATTTGTGTTAGTAAGAGTTGCATATCAAAAAGGTTGATACCCTTGTAGGGTTTTCAAAGACCTATGCTTTCTGCATATCCGAACCAGGGTTAATCATCTCAGGTTTGTTTGCTATATTCAAGGCTTGTTTGATGTGCAAAAATGAAAAAAAAAAAAATTTAGATCACCTTGGAGTGAAGTTTTTTTTTACACAACTGCAGCTGCTCCAAAAAAAAGTTAAATTGTTTTGAAAATTTTTCAATTTCCAGATTTATATTTTATTAACCCTTTGCTGTTTATATTAGGCGGCGGCCATTTTGAATGTTAGGTTCAGCTTCCTGGTAACAGGGACACCCTTGTTTGTTTACATTTTTTTGGTCAGATGAGGGCTCTACAGGGGGGTTCTAGAAAATAAGCTGTAGTTAGGCCCATATGGATATTAAAGCTATGAAATTTTGATAACTTGCATACAATTGAATGTGCTTAATAATGAAACTGGTTTTGAAGAGTTTTCAGTACGTTTTAGTATTATTTTTTATCATTTTTCTTCATTTTCATTTGAATCCCTTGCATACAGATTCACTAGAATTAACAACCCCCCCCCCCAAAAAAAAAAAAAAAAAAAAAAAAAATCAAGAGACTGTACAGAGTGACACAAATTCAAGAGGAAAAAAAGACATAGACATTGTCAATAAAAAGGGAACAGTCCAACTTACTTTTCTTAGACTTTGTTTTCATAATCCAAAACATAACTTTCATAAACCCTAACACACTAAACAGCCTAGGCCTACAAAATAAATTTCATAAGAGATAGCACTGAGCAGAAGCTAAAAGATAAAAAAAAATTCTAAATCTTATTTACACACATTATAAACATCAGATCAACCTGCTTTTTTTTTTTAACAAAGCATAACTTTTTTAGGACACTAGCTCATGAAACTGAAAATGTCATACGCGAAATATATAAATCTAGCTTCCATCATCATAGTGAAGACGCTTTGCATGCAAAGCAAAATATTCTTGATCTTCCATCTATTCATATCTATCTAGATCTAGATGTAGAATCTAAGATTTGTTTTTTTCTTCTTCACATTTCTAAGTGAGCGAAACTAAGCTAGGCTATGTAGGAGCAGAATTGGGATGTGAACAGAGGCAAAGATCGGTATACAACTGTAGCAACATGAAACATCGAACCAATCTCTCGTTTATAATTTAAAATTAACTTTTTAACTAGTTTTACTTTGTTTTATTTCTCCTATATCATAAGTTGTCCAAGCAGTACATTCCCCCGGACTTAATATCTAGCCAAGATTCTATATTCTCTGGAACTGGAGTCTAGATCTAGATCTAGATCTAGAATCTAGACCTAGATCTAGACTCTATATATTTTCGCTCCAACTTATTTATACTCTTTCAATAAAGGATCGGGGCTGGTATCAATATTAGACTCAAAGTCTAGCTCAGTGTCGCTATCTGGAGTGTCCATGGTCAATCAAAGATAATGAACGTCACAAAGTCAGAACAAGAAAAGCTATGTGTAGAGCTAGTCAGAACAAACGTTGCAAGACTGAGTGTTAGGGCTTCCCCGTGCTTTCTATGTTAGGGAATCCCGTGTTATTCTGGGTCGAAGCTATTCAACTATAATTAGAATGTTGCAATTTTCTATTTTTAGATAGGATTTACCCCAGCTTTCGTCCAAAATAGAACCCTCAAACAAAGAGAAACGTCAAGGCCGTATTTGGCCGGCTTAACCCGTAGCCAGATATGTATAGCACGGCCGCTTTTGGCCGGGTTAAACAGGAGGCTCGCTTCCATTTTAGGCCGGATTTGGCCGGTTTAAACGGCAAAGGGTTAAGGAGTTTCTGGGCAAATTATCCCTCAGTTTGAAAATAAAATCATGAACCGAAAATTTTTTCGAAAAGTCGCAGCCAAGTGCAAGATTTGGTTTGATCTTTGACTGGGCTTTAGTTTTGTTATGTAGTATTCTGACTGTTGTCTGGTCCTTTTTATCTTCTTGTCAGTGCTTACAATCTGGTTTCCTTTTGCTTTCACAAAGATCCTTAGTTAGTTTTTAGGCTTAACTGTTGTAGTCTCTTCTATTCATGCCCTAGGAATGTTTTAAAACATTAAAATTATCAAAGACATGATTGAGCCTTTTACAAGTTAATATATATCACAGGTTTTTTTTTCTACTTTGTTTGAGTGATTGACAACTAGTTTGGGTGCAGCTCACTAAACTTCTTTCTTTTTTTACAAAAAGCTAGTACTGAACTTTTTTGAAAGTATTTTATGAGGTTATGCACACTTTTTGATTATTCATTTGTTTAACGTATCATTTTTTTCTATATTACATTTTATAGGGGCAAGAAATTGACGCTGATAAAGGAGCTCTTTGTATTAAAAAACCATGGCCTGGAATCGCTCGTTCCATATATGGAAACCATCAAAGATTTTTGGACACATACTTTGTCAGTGCTCCAGGTATTTCTTTGAACATGATCCATTCTTTGTGGGGGTGAGGGGGGTTTGTCTGTTGTGAGGCCTATGTAGATCTTGTTCCGAACATAAATTTATCTCCACTGTAATTTCATTTTCATATTATAACAATTTTTGTAGAATTGATCAGACTTTTCACCAAGTTACTGAACAATTGTCTTCTAAACAACTCATTTTAAATAGGCCACTGTTGCACTAGTCGTTAAGAAGTGGCTAGCTTCAACTTAACTTCTAATACAAAATTAGCAGAGTAGAACTCACAAAATTTTCTCTAATCCAATATTTGACTAAATTAATTTTGTTTTGTTTTTTAAACCAACTTTTGTCCTTTTATTAATATTTTTTTTTTAAACTTCCAATATGCAAAATCAATCAAAAGTGAAAAAGCTGCAAGAACCATTGGTATATAAATAGTGTGTGTCCCCAGAGCAGTGTGAGTGGGTTTAGTTATGGAAACAATAATTGCAGAGGTTTTACAATAACAGTTCTGGCACAATGACTCCTGTAGTTTGCTCTAACATGGGATATTAGTATCCTTAACTTTAATTTAATCAGCCTAATTTTTGAAAAATTTAATTGTTGGATGAGACTTTGCAAGTTAAATATAAAATAATAATTATTGTTATATCTATGAGAAGGAGAGATTTATCTTATTATGTGAATTATTAGAAAACAAATACCTTCAAAAGGGAGGGCCGAGGAGCTTAAAGTTGAGATGAGCCTATAGGGAGCAAAACTGGATAATGTTTATACATGCCCAAACATTAGCCAGCATTAGCGCACATCAGGTAACGAGTCCTGCTTTAAGATACCTATCAGTACATGAGATGGATGGGGAGTAGGACAGAAGGAGGCTATATGAATTATTGTCAGGAGGTCAACCGTAAAGCATTACATTGACCTAATGTTTTATTTCACATTTTTTTTTGCGTAAAACTTGTTCTATATAAAAAAAGAAAGGTTTGCATTAAAAAGAGATTAGTTCTGGAGATACATTTTTAGACATGTGTAATGCTTGGTTTTCATCACCACAGAATGATCTTCCCGACACTAATGACGGCATAAAAAGTTTCAAGTTCAGCTACCTTTTAAGCAAAAAAACTACAACAAAAAGCATAACATTATTACTTATAGTGAGAAAATAGATGTTATTAGTCATTAAAATGTGATAGTTGAATAGAAAGACACAATATTAATGGTAGGAATGGATTTATTTGCGCCATCATAATATTGGAAGATCCATAATAATGCCAGGTCTTTTGTATGCATCACCCAAAGGTTTATACATGCTTACATTCATCTCAAAAAATAAAATGACTGAGAATTCTAAATCACGTTTGAAGCAGTTGTTCAGATTTATATGGGGCCTCAAACTATCTGTATAAATACTTCCCCACATTATGGTCATTATTACATTATTTTTCAGCTTGATGACCAAAATGGAACTGTGTGCTTGTTTATCTACAGATTAGAAAAAGAATAAATAAGGGTATAAACAAAGAAAGAGGTTATTTCTGCAGAAATTGACAATGGTTTAGTCCAGAAAATGAAAGAAAACAAGGAACAAAGTATGTATGCCCAAGGTTAGAAACGACCTAATTCTTTTTTAGAGGTCCAGTCAGACTTAAGGGTTTGCATTCACCCAGGTTGTTGTAGTGAAGTGAATTTTACATTTAGCATTGATCGCAATCATCTCTGAACAAGAATGAAGCAAGCTAGCTAGACTTTTAAAAAAGTTTTATAACAACAGATCTGCTCTGCTTAAAGTTGGCCTCTAAATGATACAGAGCATAAGATATGGAAGTAGATATTAACTATTAGATTAAAAAGGAATTATGTCTCAGTTAGTTCAGTTTTTAAGTGAAAAGTTACCATTTGATGAAATAAAGAAAGAAAACATAATTATAAAGAATTGGATATCGGTACTTTGTAAAAATTAAAACCACTCCCCAACACCAAAGTTATATGTGATGTTTTTTGTTTTGTTTTTTTTTAAATAAAGACAGATTCAATACAAAAATGCACAGATTTAAATATTATAGGTATACGAAACTGTACTTGTTATCTCCTCAACCTGTGTTTGGAAGGATACATTATCATTCTTACAAGATTATCTTTTTGAAATAAGAAGAAGTTGTGCATGAAATCGTCCTACAAGGCTAGGAATGGCTTATAAGAATTTCTCACATATGAACATGATTGGCTCTGTGCGCACATGAATTAGCATAAAGAACTATGACAAGTAGTTCTAAATATTAATGCCGTATCAATTTGAATTTATGTACATTATGCATACAGGCTGCATCTCTCTCATCTTTTATCACATTCAAAAATGCCAATTTATTTCGTTAATTAATGGTTATTTTTCAAATACTTACATTATTGTCTTAGGCAGCGGTGACCCACTAATAAATACAAAGGGTGCCCTGGTGCCATTTTGCAGGGGCTGGGGTGTATGAGTGTATTTAAAGAGGCTTTGAAATGGCCTTGATATCTTTCCTTTTACTTGCATGATCCAGATATATGCCTCTACCTATCCAACTTTACCTGGAATCTAGATATCTTGATAATTCTAATTCTAAATACAAAGTTAAAATATACATGTAGAACTTAATTCCTTTTGGAATAAAGGAAATTGACTTGATATTTTATTCTTTCCCAGTCTGTTTTTAGATCCTTTTAAATGCTTTTTAGAAAGCTGTGAATTTTTGTTTTAAGTGCATGAAAGTGCACTGCTTTGTGGGAATTCTTAACCATGCAGTTATTTAAACCTAAACTTCTTCCTCAAGTCAATTGAGAAAGATTTATGTTATTAAATAATGACAAAATGGCGTGTGCAATTGGTGATCGTAAGTTAGCCTTTGTTGATGAAAATCAAGGAAAGCAATTTGCATTGATTTTTTATGCATTAGACCTAGCCACATGAATGCTTTAGAAGCCTGCAAAGTTTAAAATGTGTAAGTTGAGAAATAGCGGAAGAGTTTGTGCACAAAGCCTCGCAAGTCTGCTTTTATATAATTATATAGATCCTGATATAAAGGCTCTCATATCTCGTTAATACAGGATTCTTTACTTCATAATTTTGATCTCTGCAGCAGACATATAAACGTTTTGATATTTGATGAAATTTTGTAAAAGAGTATACATTTTATTATAAAAAATCAGAATAATGTGCAACAAAGTTACAAAATAGAATTAAGTAGCATCAAAGTTGCCAAGGCTCTAAACTTTTTTAGGCAAAGTGTTTCATTTGACATATGTAATGTAACTCAGTAGAAAATTAAGTCAGAAAGCCTTTCAATCATTCAAGTAACTTGCTCTTTAGCGTAAGTGATCCTGACCTTCCAAATATCTCTATTCCTCGTTGCTTTCAGTGCTTCTGTCACTCTTCCTACTTTGTTAGTCCATCCAACATCTTTTCCCCTGCTGTGTTTTCCTTCAATCCTTCCAGTTGTCCTAAGATGTTCTAGTTTCTCTTTTCTCATCACATGGTCAGAAAAGATTGCTTGACTCATACTTATTCTATTTATGAGTGATCTTGTGTCAGCTTCTCCTTTCATTTGATTTCTTTGCAGTCCGTGAGATTCATATCATTCTCAGAAGAAACCTCATTTCTATTGCCTCCAGGTTATTTATTTGTAATGATTTCATTCCCATAAATCTCTTTTTTGCTTGCGCTATTCTTGATGCAATTTCAGTATTGTTGCATCCATCACTTGATATTAAAGCATCCAAGTATTTGAATTGATCCCTTTGCTTGATTTTATTCTTGTTGATAAAGATGATCTGTGGACACTCATTGTTTCAACTGACGACCATTACTTCTGTCATTTTGCTGTTCAATTCCAATCCTTTTTTTCTGCTTTCTTCTTCAACGATCTCTAACAATTAGAGTATACATTACTAATGCTGACAATTATATCTTTCAGGATTTTATTATACTGGAGATGGTGCACATCGTTATGATGGTGGACATTTTCAGATAACTGGGCGCATGGATGATGTACTTAATGTCAGCGGACACAGAATTGGCACGGCTGAAATTGAGGATGTCATGGTAAACAATTGGCTAATACATTAACTGTATAAATGTTTCTGGTGTTGAAAACAAAAATAGATGCGAAACAAATAATTATTTCTAACCATCTATACAGAATTTGTTGTGGGGTTTTTTATGCTTTTTAGAGGACTCGGAGAATGACATTTCAATTTTGGTTCAAGCATAACACTAACAGAAAAGTGATCAGCCTGGGTATTTGAAAATACAAAGAAGAAACCACTCACCAAGCAAGACAAGTTTTTCAGAGTTTTATGTCAACCTCAAACAGAAACATTTCAAGTTAAGAGAAATGAAATCAGGAACGCACTGATTTGAGCAAAAATATATTAGTTAAATAAATAAATAACTAGGACTTATCAAGTGTGCCAAATGAAGAGGAATGCCAAAATATCAACTGTCAATTCAATGGAAAGCACCAAATCTGTGCTAGGGTTGTTAAGCATATTTTGAGTATATACTGGTGCCTCGTATATTGATTCTCTCGGAATTAAAATGCATGTAAAAAAATTGCCTTCCAAACTTAATGTCAATGCAAATACCCATATTTTGAAAAAAAAATTGAGTGCTTATTTTCAATAGTTTCACCTTTAAATGCCATCTATTTAATAAAGAGGTAAAGAGCTATTAATTTTATGGTAACTGTTGTTCCAAATTAAACTAAATTTTGACAATACAATTATTTCCTTTTCAGGATGATCACCCTGATATCTCAGAAACTGCTGTTGTAGGATTTCCTCATGAAATCAAAGGAGAAGGTTGTAATATCTTTTAATTGGCGTTTGAATATATTAATTTTTTTTCCCTTGTTGATGTTAATAATTTGTTCTGTAAAAAATTTTTGAAAGCCAAGGTGTCATGATAAGAATGCATATTGTCACAATTTTAATCCACCCAATTGCATAGATAAAGAGTGTTTGAAATCATCTTTTGCTTCATAGAAAATGTTTTTTTCTCCCTTATATCATTCAATAAAGCCCTTGTAGATAAAACTATTAATGTTATAACTTCATATCTTTATGGTGTTGCAGTACTAATGCCAAAGCATGGATAAATTGTTTAATATTTAAATGCCCAATAGGTTTTTTTTTTGTAAAACTCAATACTCACCAGTCAAATTTCCCTAATCTGCATTACTTTAACGAATAGTTTGAACAAAGTAAATTTTATGGAAATCAGTTTGGCTTGAAAGGGTAACATAGAGTTTTGCATAATCAGGTGTGTGAAACCAAGTGCAAAAAAAAAAAAGCTAGGGCTCATTAAGAACATGTAAAATACCATGTTCTTTCAACTTGGTTTATCAGCCATCAAATATCTTATGATTCTTTATGAACTTTTGAATCTGTGCTGCCTTCATAATAGTTTCATAATTCAAAATATCATAGTGCAAGTGGATTGATTCCGCAAATATAAAAAAAATTTATATTTGCTTTTAGTTGTAATTATTACTGTATATATACAAACAAAATTGATGTGTTGTGAGAGTTGACGGCATGATTTAACTTTTTTTTATTGTCCAATATTTAATTTCTTTCCACCCCCTAAAAAATAACAACATAGGTATCTATGCATACGCAGTACTGAAAGATGGGAGAAAAAAAAGCAAAAAAGATATTGAAATAGAACTGAAAGATTTGATCAAGAAAAAGATTGGAGGTCTTGCTTTGCCTGAAATAATCCTGGTATGATTTTAAATTACTGAATTATTTAACTAATGATTACAAAAAAGTTTGCTTTATTGCACCAATGTTCAACAGCCAGCTAAATTCTCCTGCTCACTTGTAAAGTATTGTTGTTGCCATTTTATGCATCCATAAATGTTGAAAAAAAAAACTTACATAAGGGCTTAATATTGCACAAGCAGTTTATTTATGACAGTATCTTGGATCAACCCAACTATAGATGAGTTTCTCACGTAAAAGAGGGAAAAAGATTATTTTACCTGTAAACTTTACAGAATTTTTTAAATGATTTTCCTGCAATTCAAACTCAACACATAAAGACAAAAATGATATCTTAGCTTCAAATAATGGTATAAAGGAGCAATATAAATAGAACTATAATTTCGTAGGTGTAATTTGTATTAAGCAATAAGACAATTAATTTACGGCTATCAGAAAATCTTTAAATTTTTGCATGTAGAAGATACATAAAATATCATTCGAGCTGGGCACTGATCAATAAAATATTTTTTATTTATGCTCCTCAGTTCACGCCTAGTCTGCCACGGACCAGATCTGGCAAAATAATGCGGAGAATCCTTAGGAAAATTGCTAAAGATGACTTCAATGACCTGGGAGATACAAGCACCCTAGCTGACCCAGAAACAGTCACTTTTATTGTTGACAAACATGTGGAGCTTATGAAGGAACTTAAGTCCAAGAAAAAATAAAATGTGGGACATCATGCATAATAGCGGAGATAAATAATCAAGGTGCTTGAAGACTAACATCTCAGTTAAGGGACCACAAATGTTTTTCTTGGCCTTATGTTTTTACATTAATTGTTATGATTCATGCTTTAATTATCAATTTTACACCATATTTTTTAAATTTTACAATTGTGTTAAACTTTAAACTGCCCTTTATTGCTTATGCCTAGTAATGTTAATGTGGATTTATAGTGATATAACCAATTTGATAAAATTCCTTGACTAATTTAACAAGATACTTAATATTTTAAACTTAAGATTAATAGGTAATATTGTTTACGCTCGTCTTTTATTAGGTCTATAGGGTTTAAATTTTAGAAAAATTTTTGCTTACGAGTCAAATATAGGTTTGAGAAATTGCTTTATGAATTGTAATTTGTATTTCATTTTATTATCAACTTAAAATGTACCTTTCTTAACAGTTTTTACCAAAAGCCAAGACGAGTCATACTTTTTTAATTTTATCCCATGTTCTCCATTAGTAAGTACACAGCAATTGAGTGAAAAATCCTGTATTTGCTCTCTACATGGCTCAGTGGCTCAGACCAGTATAACACTTTATCCCATAAGGCAAGAAGGTCAAGTCAGTACTATAATCTAACACTATTTAAAGGCCTTAAAAAGCTTCAATGACAATATAATGCACTGAATGGGGAAAAGTACACTTAAAACAAACAGCTATGATACCAAAGTCATTCTTTCATCAATTTTATGGACAAGTATTTCGTAAGTACTGACAAACTGTCAGCTTTTTCATGTATGGATAAGGAAGTACAAAAAATTAAACAACAGCTACAGTTCAGTGTCTAAAGATGAATCACACTTTATGAAATAATAACTAGCTAAACATCTCAAAAACTTGTCTTGTCTATATAACCTATTGCATATCTTATTCCTAAGACATCCACTGAAACTTCTAATGCAACTTCTTTAAACGTTGGAATTTGCAATATTTGACTCTAAAAAGCTGTTCAAAAAATAGATCTCATTTTCAAAATATTTTTAATGAACACCATCTCTATATTTGTTCTACATATTTTTTTTTTATTTTTTTATAAATTACACTGAATCAAATGCTTTAATATTGTGATGTAAGTCATTTTTTGGTAGCTTTTTTATTTCTAACAAGAAATTTCTTACCCAAAAGCCAACCAGTATATAATTTAAATTTTATTCATGATATTTAATTGTTTTACAACCATCAAAGAGAGCCAAAATTTGCTTTTCATTTTAAATATTTATGACAGTGAAATGTTTTGGGTTTTTTTCCTCTCTCCAGCTGTGTAGCCATTAAATCTGTATTAAAGTAAGCATTTATATAGATTAATGCAAGCGTTTTGTAACCACAGAAGGAGCCAAACAGTGCTTTTTTTTTTACCAAAGATATCTGGTGTGAAATAAATTAATCTTCAACTCTATAGCTGTGCATCGAATAAAGACTATGATCCACTTTTAGCTAAAGATATTTTGTATTTAGATATTTCAAGGTGCAAAAGTACAATAACACATCTCATTTATACGCTTTTAAAAAGTTTGAGCACCCAAGTTAAAAGAGCTAGTTTCTCTGGGAATTGGTTCTTTTTTTTAATTTTTATAAGATACAAGTTAATTCAAACTTGGAAAACTCAGGTCTTTAGTTGAGATAATTTGTTTTTTAACTATCTCTTCTGCCTTTAAATGTAAGTTCAATATTTTTTTCCTTGTCTTTTATTAAGGAAATCAAAAATACACTTTGACAGAGTCTTTTTTTTACAGACTTTGATCTGTGAGGATTTTTTAAACCCTTGAAAATGAGGATTTGTATCGGGCCATAAGTTATTGGGAAATCTTATTGTGGTTACCACATACTATCTTGGGGGCTAAGCTTTGAAATACAAAAAGCTTTCACATGTTTTTTTGATTAGTAATTCCCATGTTAAAAAAGATATTTCTATCTAATGTGTATATTTACAGTGACGCTTTCATTGACGCAAACATCCTTTACCTGTGTTAAGTGTCATTTGAGACAAGTGACCTCTCCTTTTTGAATAATTACTTCCTGCAATTCATTTACAAAGAAAATCAAATGTATTTTAAAATTCTCATTGTTCTTGGTTCAAGCATTAAACAGTTCTATATCTGTTAAAGTGATAATGATATCTATTAAGATTGTGATTTATTACAGCTCCTAGAATAGGAGTGAGATGTCACAAGATTAATGTGACATCAAAGTATTGGTGTTGACAATGGTCCAACAATAAGGAAAGTTATTTTAATCCTCCAAGTCTAAGTGGTAAAATATTAACTCTACAATGGTAACTATTCTGTGAAGCATATTTGCTTCACCTTTTGCAGAATTTTGTGAATTTATAAATTTTGTGACCCCTGTTTGTATTCCTCTCTCAAACAATAATCTGTCATTTACAGGTAATACGTCTTGAACATTTTTGGTGGCCTTGCGGATTCTCATTTTTTTGCATATCTCATTAATTGATAACAATATTGAAAGAAGTCCATACATGTACTTGCTTTTGAACATATTAGGTAGTCTCATTTGGATGTGGCTAGATTCTAAATTTGTATTTTAGCCCTGATTTAATGACTTAGAGAAGATCTGATTCATTTAAAGAGTCATGTACATAACCCAAATCTTGCCTGAGTATCTGTTGCTGATCATCATTTTAAATGTGAACAGTGTATATTCAAAAAGTTGTCTGTTCATCAATTAATATTACTTGACATTGATATATATTGCATATATAGCGAATGATCAGAGTATATATCTAGATGAATATGAGCGTCATGCTGATTTTGTATGATTATAATTTATTTCTGTTTGGAATATACATTTACATGCCTTTAGGTTCCTTCTCAGGGATAAAATAATGTATTGCATGGTGAACATGCCTGACATTGCAGCTATTATATTTACCTAGTATTACATATATTCTCCATTAAAACTTTACTTAACGAGCTATACACTTTGAACAGTAGGCTTGCAGTAATCTATTTTTTCTTTAAATGAAATACTACATATGTATTTTAAAGAAAAGCAGTGCTCAAACTATTATTGAATGTATACTTTTTATTTTATCATTTTTCCTTATTTCAAATTTATATATATATATATATATGTAAAATGATCATAGTTTACAAGAATAAAATGGGTTCAAAAGGATAAATGGTTTTGTTATCA
>JAWDGP010001551.1:0-18793 GCA_033675545.1 Elysia crispata
AACTTAAAAACAAAAATGGAGACTGGTATAAAATACAACTATAACATCATGGAAATAACAAAGAATGCATAATATTATTAAGAAAACAGAATAGAATTTTTTTTCTTCTTTGAATCTTGTCAATGAAATATATTAAAATTTCACAACCAAGAAATCAATATTTTTTATTAGACTCTGTGTACATATTGTAGACTTACAACTAACAGAGGTACTTGCCTTGAAGAAAAACAGATTGACTATGGATTTTTGACATTGCCAGCCACTCATTTAATACTAATTAGAAAAAAAATAAGAGTTAGAAGAGCTCTATGAGAAAATGTTAGAATTACCCCATTAAAATGATTGGTAAACAACTGAACCTGAAAAAGTCTCCATGTCTTTCACAGAAAAGCTCCCCAGTCACCTCCCACTGCATGCAAAGCTGAAACACGCACAATGTACCAACCCATTGTGGGTCGCAGTAGGAGAGGAAACTAAACACACCTGGTGAAATAAGCACCCCAAGATGGCAGGAGTCACCTTTCCCCTCTGTAGAAATATTAAGTAGAACTTTTTTTCAAAACGACAATTCTGACTTGAAAATTTTGTTGTGGAACAGTCGCCTCTAGTAATAAACACACATTTTTTTGGCTATTGAAGTCAAAGCAAATCCATTTACATTAAAAACAAAAAAAAACTTCGAAAACTCCAAAAATAAGCTTTATTGAACTATCATACTATTTGAGTCTTGAGCAGTTGCAGCCATTATCTTGGTTACAACTTTTCTGTTTCTCAAACTTTACATCTCAGACACCTGATACTTTTGATGATAATTGATATGCATCATAAAAATTAGATGTTGGCCTTTTAAGTATTCTAATTATTTGTCACATTTTGTTTTTATAACTAATTTCCTTTTTTTCTCCTTTTTTTGTAGACTCAAAAGCAAAACTAGTGCTAATATTTTTTAAAATTCTCCTTCAGTTTTCAAATAAGACCTACTAGTTTTATGTTCAAACAAAAATGTGTCATTTGCATTGATGCATTAGACTGGCCAAAAATTTTTTATCTGTTTGTTGTTTGATATAAGCCATCACAAAAAAAAAAGATCTTACCCGTTTTTGCACATCAAACTTGAAGCTCTGTTTGAGAAAACCACAGTTTTGAAAAAAAAGAAAACATTGACAATACTTCCAGATAGAGGTGATCAAGTGGCAAAAGACAAATTTTGTGTCAGTTAATTAAAGTGTGTCTTTCAAGTCAATCTCTGATGATAATTCAGTTTGAACAGGTTTGAGATAATGTGAATTTGTTCATAGCATCTACCAAATAGATATGTAGCACTAATACTTTTATCAACTTAAGATAACTTTTTTTATTTGTTATTGGTAGGGTTAACTTGTTGGAGCAGGTCATCATCAAATTAGTAATAATAATAATAACAATAATAATAATAATAATAATAATAATAATAATAATAATAATAATAAAAAGAAGAAAGAAAATTGGAAGACCTGCTAGCTGTCTGGGAAATGGTCACTCACTTCAACAAAGACTGGTGGAAATCGCTGCCTCCCTCTTTATGTTGCCCACGTAGATCTTGAGCAGGCTGATAAATTAAACCATGGCAAATGATATCAAATTCAAAGCTAATCTGAAAAGAACATGACTGGAATTAAATATTGTCTGATTTTACCGTGCACAAATCCCAAAGAATAAAGTGTGCAAAAATATCAAGATGGAAAAAAAATATTGAAAAACACTTATAATAATGAAGATAATATTAAGAAAGAAAATATAAATAAATAAAAAAACATATGGTTAAAAAAGGTGAATTTACTAAAGTAGAGGATGAACAAGGTCCTAAGCTTGTTTTACTCTTCAAATGGTGAAGTTGCACAAGGCCTGAGTAATTCTTGTAAAAAAAAAAAGAAGCATGAGACAAGTGCTTACATTTTGAAAATGGAAACAACTTTGGATATTTGGATTCTTTTTTTTTTGGTGTGTTTTTCTTCTCAAACACAATGGTGAGAAAAGTCTCTGGCATCATGAATACTATGAAAAGTTGATGGTGGTAAGTGAAAATGTTCCTAGTTTTTCAGGCGAAGCAGTGGTATACGTGACAACAGATGTTCTGTATCCTTTAACAATTCCCGAGAGTCTCCCCCTTAGTCTTATGCAGAGAACTGAATTTTTTTTCTTTATCAACACATTCATACAAAAGGTAGTTATTGCTGGTAAAGATTAATTTTGAAAACTTTTTATCAGAGATGAAGTGCTTGTAAATAAAACAATGTGCAACAATAATAAATAAGCCAACATAATTTTATCTTTTCATCACAGAATGCTGGTTGATCAAGAAACTTGACCATTATGAGGTTTGCTTTTAATTTGATATAGCTCATCCACAACATGGTGATCTCAGTCTCAGATATTAACCAACTTTGTCCGCTTTCTAAATACTTACTCTGACAAAAGAAAGTCAACAGACACTGTACGTTGCTTTCCTAGGTCTACTTCCAGTAGGTCAGGGGGGCAGCTCATAACTATGCTTTGGTTGCTGTGAAAAAAAAAAATAAGAAAAGAAAAGAGTTTCAATGTATATAACCCTACAAATGTGAAAAAGCCCAAGGCGAAACAACCACGTTATTATAATATACGTAAAATTGATTAGCTATCAGTTTGAGAATAATGTTAAAAGACACAGTCCAAGATAAAAAGTATTTTTTTTCTCATCATATCATGTGAAGAGAAGCTTTAAAAACTGCATTTTCAAAGTGACATATTTGTATTGAAAGCAGCATTTGATTTTAACATGCAAACATACTCCTAAAAGGACTAAGCTATTCCTGAGTGGGATTATAGTAAAAAAAAACAACAAAAACAACAACAAAAAAAACCCCATGAGTCTGCTAATATGAATGTGACACACAATGATGAAAAAATGTTCCTTTGTTTTCCTATCAAAATCAATGTCATGACTGAAGGAAGTAGTTATACTCTATAGACCTTATGTAGTTCATATTGCTCCTATAAATATTTGTTGCTAATGTAACTAATAGGTTTGGAAGCTGCACATGTACAAGTGACCAAAACAGACACATGATAGTCACATCATGAAGAACAATATGTAACAAGTTTACTTTGAAAAACAAAGACACAATTCGAATATGATTACAAGCTCCATTAATAATCATAATTTTCATTTTCCTGGCAGTGAGGACATATGGCTAATGCAACAAACATCTGTACATCTCACACTTTTTCCAGTGGGCAAAAAGCTGCATCTATAATATAAACTAACATTAAATTCTTGAAGTCCATCTCATTCTGGCTGGAGAAGACTGCTTAAAGCTTCTGAAAATTTTCATCCTGACAATCAAAATAGATTTGAGCCTGTGTATCAATCAAAATAGTTTTTAACCTGTGTATCAACAAATTCCAAGCAGCTAGTTACCTGTGGAAACATTCATGAAGGTTTTTATAGATCTCCTGAGCATTTTCAAGAAAGGAAAAATTTTTTTGATCCACAGAGTACTGTGGCTCCAAGATATGAGGTCCACCAGTGCTATCCATCAGTGTCACATGAAACTGAGCAACTTGACGAAAGGATTCTGCACAGGAAACTTTTCTGATCCACAGAGTACAGTGTGCTCCAAGATATGAGGAACATCAGCACTGTCCATCAGTGTTGTGCAAAATGTAACACTGTAAAGAAAAGCGATATCAAACATGGCCCAATAGCCTTGCTTTAAAAACTATGTCCAAAAAGATAAAAAAAAAACCTTGGTTTTCTTAAAGATCCTCTAATGTTGATAATAAATTAGTGAATTGCCATATTTCATATAATCTGCAAATTACTACATCATGCTATATCACATGTCACAAAATTTCCTATGCACTGAGCAAAGCATGCACTAAGAGGCAAAACTGATGAGATTTTCATTTGGTTCTAGTTTGGGAAATACTGCAATACTAGTGGCTGAAGCTTTAAAGACTAACTAAATTCATGAAGAAATCTATTTCAAACCACAAAAATAAAAATTCTGCTCAAAGCACTGCAGCTGACCTACTAGTTTTATTTTCAAACAAAAATGTAGACCTGTCATTAACATTAAGCATTAGACTGCAAAAAAAGATTTGTCTGTTTGTTGTTTGATATAAGCTATTCACATAAAAACCTGATCTTTTGCATTTGCAGATCAAACTTTACCCCTTTGTGACCTAGACCAATCTGAAAAGAACTCATCCACCAATCATGATTAAAGGATAAAGCTCAATGAGATTTAGAACTTGCAAATGTGCTAGTTCTATCCAAAAGCTGTGTTCTTGCAGGCCATCCATTCAGAAGAACCTGCAATAAAAGCTTCAGACTTTTTTATGTTTCAGGTGCAACAGAAAAAGAAAATTTAAATAAAAACTTACTGAGCATAGCCCCTTGTGTGTGTGGATTTCACAGCAGGAAAACACTGAGTCACAAAGTTCACCGAGAATGTCAGCTGGTAATAGATTTTGTGAGATGAAACCTTTATGTCTGCCCACCTGATGGTAATAAAAATCATAAAAATTACAGTATTAAAAGTGGTGATAAGAGTAATAAAAAATACTACGAATAATAATGATAATAATAATAATAATAATAATAATAATAATAATAATAATAATAATAATAATAATAATAATAATAATAATAATAATAATAATAATAATAATAATAATAATAATAATAATAATAATAATAATAATAATAACACTTATATCATATGCCAAGGGATAAAAAAAAATTACTTAACCCTTAAAATCTTTTACACAAGACAATTATATATTACAGTAGAATACTATGAGCGTGAGACAGTTTTTGTAATAAAAGCATAAAACAAAATCACTTTTTGGAAAGGTCAAAGAAACTTAAGCATGGAAATTTTTTAATAATCTATAGATGATGTCCCTTTGACAATACCTTAGAAATTTTAAATCCTCATACTGAATTTAGTTTCAGGTTTTTTTCTAGTAGGCATATCTTATATATGACATTCTAGGGTAAAACTTAACTAAAGGTGGTGAAGCTGCACAAGGCTTTGAGTAATTCTCGTAATAAAAGAAGCCTTAGACAAGTGCTTACATTTTGAAAATGAAAACAACTTTGGCTTTTTTGAGACAAACCTAGATTCAACTGATTTTTTTTCTCAAATACAACTGTTAGAAAAGTCTCTGGCTCCAAGTATTCATTACTGTATTAACTGAAAACCTTGAAAAATTGATGGTTTTAATTGAAGATGTTTCTAGTTTTTCAGGTGAAGCAGAGGTACACTTGACAACAGATGTTCTATATCCTTTAACATCTCCCAAGAGCTGAGCCTTACGCAGAGAACTGAATCTTTATTTTGTTTTTTTCTTTATTCAACACATTCACACTATAGGAACAGATGACGGGAAAAGATTTATTTTGAAAACTTTTTATCAGAAATGAAGTGCTTGTAAATAAAGCAATGTGCAACAGTAATGAAAAAAGCCAACATAATTTTATATCATTATCACAGAATGCCTGTTGATCAAGCAACTTGACCATTATCAGTGATGCCACTCAAGTCTGAAAATTTGGCCCGAACTGTTTTCACCCCCCACTCCACACAGACACACATATTCAATTCTCAGTTTCTCAAGAAATAAAAGTTAGAGCCATGCAAGATGGATTTGTACTGGAAGGAATGCCGGATGTTTACCAATTCTATTCTGTTTGCCCATGCGTGAAAATAAACATAAAACGGATGTTTATCAAATCTTATTCTTTTTGCGCATGCTTTCATGGAATTGTCAAGGGAAGTAACCAATCCGTTTAAGTAAGATCGTCTTCATCTTACTTCATTTTATTTAACAGCATGTTTATAATCTTTTCTCATATCCACATTTTTCCACTTTAGAAAAATTGAGCAAGATGTCAAGAATTTAATGTCAGATGTAGCTTTTTGCACACTGAAAAGAGAGCTGGATTACTGTGTGAGATGCACAGATGTTTTTTGCATTAGCCATAATATCATGATCTGAGATCTTTGTCTGACCTTTTTTTTAACGCTTCTTTATCTCCCCAATCCAGTCCTGAGAGGCTGATTATACAGGAGGCCCAGAATGGGCTGCTGCCCATTTCCACTTTTAAGTTCTTAGGCAATTCTTGAAACTCTTATCCTGACAATCAAAAAGATTTGAACCTGTATATCAACAAATTTTAAGCAGTTAATTACCTGTTAATGAAAACATAGATGAAGATCGCCATAGACCTACTGAGTATTTTGAAGAAAGGAATACGGGAAACTTTTCTGATCCACAGTACGGGGTACTCCGAGATATGGGGGCCACCGGGGCTGTCCATCGGTGTTGTGCAAAACATAACACTGTGCAGAAAAGCAAGGAAGAGAAGAGAAAATAACCATATCAATCATGGCCCAATAGCCTCGCTTTAGAAAATATGTCAAAAAAGATTAAAAAGAAACTTGGTTTTCTTAGAGATTCTCAAACGTTGATGTTAATGAAAAGTGGATTGCAACATTTTATATAATCTGCAAATTACTACATCATGCTATATCACATGTCCCACAGAATGAAATTTTTAAATCCACAGCCCATGAATGAAGAGGAGAAGGAATGTTAGGTCTTAAATTTCATCTAGCATTTCCAAATGGTTTAGAATCCTTATTTATTCATTTAGAAAGTGAATACTTTGTGCAAAAATGACTGATTTTTTTTTAAAGAGAGGATATAATAAAAGTGATCATAGTTTTATAAAGTAACATAAAGTTGTTGCAATAAACTCTTATCCTCACTGTCAAGATCTGTTTCACCAATAGTGTCACTGCAGTCCAACAGATAAAAAATCAAGTTGGTTACCATGATTCATTCAAATTCTTCATTTTTCTTTTGCATGTCAAGATAAGTTTCCTAAACACTGATTGATCACTTTACACGAAGTGCTCATCTATCTCCATTAATTTTGTATTTCTTTCACAGTGGTTAAAAAATCTTCAATCTCCATAATTGCTTGAAAGATTTTATTCTTTACCTCCCAATCTTTTACACGATTTCTGCAGGAGATGCCGCAAGATTTTGAAGGTATCTCATTTCTGTCAACTTTTTACTAAATACAGAAACATTGAAAACGGTTTAATTCAAATAACATTTTACTGTTTTGGTAAGTTATTACCTGTGGTTATTATGTATCTTGTTTGTTGCTCAACCACTCAAAAATTAGAAAACTTATAAGGAAATTATCTGAAGCTCTTTTGAGTGGTAAACTCTGAGCTTATCAGACTGAGACAAACCTTGAAAGAAATTGTCAGAAGCTTTTTTAGACTGAGGCAATAAGAGAAAAAAAAAAGATTAAACCAACCTAAGAAACTGGCATCGCTGGGACACTAGAGCTTAGCATGGGCTTCCTGTAGCTGCTGGTGGGTGAGGCTGGTAATGTGGGCCGGATCTCCTCTGGGGAAGACACCATAGGTGTGGCTCGGCAGCAGCCCATTCTGGGCCTCCTGTATAATCAGACTCTCAGGACTGGATTGGGGAGATGAAGAAGCGTTAAAAAAAAGGTCAGGCAAAGATCTCAGATCATGATATTATGGCTAATGCAAACAAACATCTGCGCATCTCACACAGTAATCCAGCTCTCTTTTCAGTGTGCAAAAAGCTACATCTATATATAAACTGACATTAAATTCTTGACGTCTTGCTCATTCAGGCTGGAGAAGACTGCTTAAAGCTATAAAAAAATTTTTTCCAAACTTTTAAGTTCTTAGGCCATTCTTAAAACTCTTATCCTGACAATCAAATAGATTTGAACCTGTACATCAACAAATTTCAAGCAGTTAACTACCTGTCAAAACATAGATGAAGGTCGCCATAGACCTACTGAGTATTTTGAAGAAAGGATCTTATACAGGAAACTTTTCTGATCCGCAGTACGGGGTGCTCCAAGATATGGGGGCCACCAGGGCTGTCCATCGGTGTTGTGCAAAACATAACACTGTGCAGAAAAGCAAGGAAGAGAAGAGAAAATAACCATATCAATCATGGCCCAATAGCCTCGCTTTAGAAAATATGTCAAAAAAGATTAAAAAGAAACTTGGTTTTCTTAGAGATTCTCAAACGTTGATGTTAATGAAAAGTGGATTGCAACATTTTACATAATCTGCAAATTACTACATCATGCTAAATCACATGTCCCACAGAATGAAAATTTTAAA
Source organism: Elysia crispata (assembly GCA_033675545.1). NCBI lineage: Eukaryota > Metazoa > Mollusca > Gastropoda > Plakobranchidae > Elysia > Elysia crispata. The sequence goes on from JAWDGP010001551.1 coordinate 8,214, forward strand.
TCCACAGCCCATGAATGAAGAGGAGAAGGAATGTTCGGTCTTAAATTTCATTAGCATTTCCAAATGGTTTAGAATCCTTATTTATTCATTTAGAAAGTAAATACTTTGTGCGAAAATGACTGATTTTTTTTTAAAGAGAGGATATAATAAAAATAATCATAGTTTTATAAAGTAACCTAAAGTCGTTGCAAGAAACTCTTATTGTCACTGTCAAGATCCGTTTCAGCATTTGTGTCACTGCAGCCCAAAAGAAAAAAAATCAAGTTTGTTACCATTATTCCTTGAAATTCTTCATTTTTCTTTTGCACTTCACAATAGAACTCCTGAAAACTGAATTTTAGCGTAGCTGGTGACAACTATCTAGTTCATTCTGTCTGGCTGAAGGAAAAAATATTGCAGGAGGAAGCAAAATACCTGAATGTATTTGTTTTCATTGTCTCTAGCCATGTGCAGATGCTGAGCTCCTGTCTTGTCATGAGTTAGCATCACATCTGTGAGGAAAATGACGGGTACTTCTTCCATCTGAATTAGTTTACTAAAGCCTTTGATAGAAATATCTCACAAGTCAGACATGTTTTAAAACTTGATAATCTCTATGATAATTTCATTGGAAAGAATGCAACTAAGACTAGTAAGAGTATTCTACATTGCAATTATCAAATATTAAAGGTGAAAAAAGGCAGAAATCCTCATCCATGGAATTTAAAAAAAAAAGCCTTTGCCTAGTACACATCCATTAATTTTAAACAAAATCCTCTAATATCTTTAAACCTACGCAAAGAAGCCCTTCAGTTTCTCACAAGGTAGATCTATACTCCAGGTAGCTGCTAGTATTTATTTATGTAATGCTTGCTGGTGTTTCTATGTATGAGCTTAAGTATATTTATTGCATTAACAAAGGTAGCGGAAATAGATCTGTTCATGCTGAAAATGTAACATGATATAAATTTAAAAAATTGTTTGAAAGATATACTCTATAACTAACAATGTTGACAATGAGAGAGCAAAATCAGAATGATTGTTTTTACTCTTTGAACAGTTAAGATTGCTAGAATAAAAGTTTGAAACATAGCTCAGCAAAGGGCAGCAAAAAGTTAAAAAGAATGTCTATACCCACAGTAATTAAGAATTATTTAACTCAGATTTTCAAAAAATATTCATTTTCTCTTTAAATCAGTTATAAATTAACATTTCTTCACCTTTACTTAAGGATAATGTTTTGCTTAATAATTTTAATAGCTTTACAACAAAACATGGAAAAAAATCATAATTTCCTTTTTTTTCTCTTTTATGTACAATTCCAAAACTCAAGTTCATGGATATGTATAGACAAGATACCAATGTAAATTTTTTTTAGAACATTTAAAGTTATTTAAACAGACAAAATAAGAAAATTTTTTATTTTATTTTTTGATAATAGATGACTCATCAATATTTCTTTTTTTGGCTGTTGCTTTTTTTGTGTATTTACACACAGATGAAATAGCAACAACTGAATATAAGTCAAGATAAGAATAGTTTTGCTCGTTTCACTTCAACAAATCTTGTTAGTTGTTTTGCTTTTAAACATACATGGTCCTACTGCAGTTGAGAGGAAAGCTTTCTTACTCTAATCCCTTTCAACTTTGTTAGCTTTAAAATAAAAGTCAAGATGATGTTGAGAGATCAATAATTTAAAATGTTTCTGGCCTGCTGACCAAGAATATCGGTGTTACAGCAGCCACTGCCATTCTGCATTGTATTTGTAATAAACTAATATAATCTAAACAATGCAGGGCATTGAGGCTAGAGATCTATGTCTATCTTAAAGGCTGTGATACTATAATTTTTTTCTAGCCTAATCAATCCAAGCTTGTACTGTAGCAGTCAGTTCTGACTGTTCTCAAACTGAGTAAGACCAAGAACAATGAGGGTAAGGGCAGCTCAGTGCCCCATGTCAAGAATATGTCAAATCTTCCGAATAACCTAGGGTCAGTATACTATACACCATCTTGATATTGATAGTTTTGCAACCATAGATTTAGATTCTAGTCTATGTTTGTTTACATTGGATTTGCATGTTATTTTCATAGAGGCCTACAGGCTAGATCTAGACTTAGAGATCTAATGTAAAACCTGAATAGATCTCTAGCTCTTTTTGGGATAGATCTAGATCTGGATTGGGCTAACTGTGAAACTTTTTATTTCCTTATTGCCTACATCTGAGTGTGGTTTGATTTTACATCGTCGTCAAAAATATCTTGTAAAGTTTATTCAACTTAAAAAACAATACGCATGTGGCCATTTTGGAACGAAAAGATCAGGGGAAGTCAGAATGAAAATGGTTTGGTACACTAGCAGTATCACTATGAATTATTTCCCTTATTAAAATCTCGTAACTAACACAGTTGAACTTTTTTGAAGATGGATGGAAAAGATTTTCAAATGATAAAAACTACGTAGCCTACTGGGAACAGACGGCAGCAGTGCGCATTGATGGGGAAATCGCTCATTCAAAAAAATAATAAAATAAAATAAAGTGTGGTATCAAACAAGAATGTGCGCTTTCCCTAGACCTTTTCTCTTCCCAGTTAAATAATTATGCAGAACTTAGAAGCATACCCAAGAGTTAAAAATAGGAGGGCACAAGAATGTGTGTTGTTTTATTTGTGGATGACTATTTAGTGGATGTTTAAATATAACTTTGCATTTAACAACGGCAAACACAAAAAGCCCACTTCGTTCGTTGGCAGTACGTTATCTCATAAAGCAAGTCTTGGGAAACATTGAACTGTGTTACGTTTGGCATTTTGAAGTTATCAAATAAATACTGATATTGCGTGGTTAAATGTTTCCAGCACAAACTAAGCTACCACAAGCGAGCTTTTGAAGCTTCCAGAAGCTACGAAGCTGGAAGATAAATAGGAGATTTCATTTAATAATAAATAAATAGCCTATAAGTGAGAATTGTCGGGCTAAAATTTTAGGGAGCGCTCACTATCCGTAGGCCTCAAAGTGTACATACTACAAATAACAACAATGTTTCACCTTTTTTTGAATTACAAATCCTCCACCCATTGTTGCGTCGGCATCGTTTACTGAAAGTGATTTTTTTATAGAGCGTAAAAGCCACTCTTTTTTTTTTCAAATGTTCCATAATCAATCATTATGGTCTCCATTTTGAAATGACTTTATAAAACATAATGATTTGTCGAGTTCCTTGACTGGAAGAATTATTTTAAACTTTGTACTGAGGTGCTCTTCTCCCTTAAAAAAGAAGTTCTAAGAAAGTCTTTATCTTCGAGTGCGCTTTTCTTTATGCTACTCTTCTCTTCTATGTCAATTAGTGCATCGTACTACACGTATTTTCCCCGTAGCCTCAGTTTCCACTGCGTTTAATTCACGATGAACGGGATAGTTCTGCCTAAAGCACCTCTGTCCGTTCACTGTTGGAGGGAAGTCAAATAGCAGCGTCCAGTTTTCTTCTCACCTCCAGACCTGTGGGTAAGGACAGTTTTAGACTTTCCGCCAAATAAACCATTGATTTCTAACTAACCCCTTTCAGTTGTTGCATGCAGGAAACAGGGGTATCTGCGGAGAAGTTCGGTTGCCGCACTTATAATTGAGGCCCTGACGTGCGCACCTGGGGGCACGTGCCGTCAGATCCGGGAAGATGAGTTGTGGGACAGGAATGCTGTGGCTCGTCCAGTGGTTGTGCAGCCTCCTCAGGGGGGGTGTTCTGTGAAGAAGAATTAGCCCGCGTCTGTGTTCCCTCCTTTCTATTAAAACCAGCCAAAATTGTTTTAGGGTTTAATAATTATCAAGTTGACAACTTTCTACGTCGTCTCATATTTTTTTTTTTTATCACAGCTAGTTTAGGTAATGCCACGTTCTCTCAATCCGAGCGAGAATTCTGCTCGTCTCTCAGACACCTCCAGTACTGTAAAACTTCTCTACTGTCACCTCTTTTAGACAGTCGCGCACAATTGTCTCTTTCTTTGCAGCAATTGGGGCTGACTGACCACTAGACATTAATTGCCAACATCAGAGAAGAGGAGACAAAACAGAAGGAAACGAAGTGTAAGGCCAGAGGCAGACAGTGATAAGCTATACAGATTCAATAAGCGAGACCACTCTAGTGATGTGCTTAAAATAAATAAAACATGACTATAACGGGAATTTTAGTTTCAGGAGAAAAATCCTGCTTTAAGCAAGTTCCCGCTTCAGGAATGCAAAGAGATCTATCCCCACCCTCCTCAAGGAAAAAAAAAAGAAAAAGTTAATGTACGAACTACTACTTGTAAGTGTAAACACAGCCTGACAAAGAAAAAACGACTAATAGGCACCCGCAAAATCTTTTTATAGCTATCACGTGGTTTTAAGAAATCATGGAGGCTGTGCTATTATTGTCCATCACGTGGTTCAAAATATACAAACAATGTGTCTATAGCAGTACCATCTGTCTAGAAGGCCTGTTCACAAGGTTACGTAACATTATTCAGATGGGCCATCATCTGGCTAGCTATCAGCCACCTGCGCGAGGTTTGAACAGTTGATTATAGCATGCTTAGCAGTACACACTGTGTTTTCACTGGACTCTCCTGCCATTTTGTTATTGGATTACATTCATTCTTTCTTGGATTATATTTCTTATCTTATTCTCTGCTATTCGCCCTTGGATTGACCTTGTTCTGACAGATGCTTTCAATGTGGAACATTCCAAGAATGCTTTCTTGTGATTTGGTGTAGATTTTCCTCTAAATGTGTGCACACTGATAGAGTATGACCCGTGCCACCAAACATCATACAAAGTAATATATATATATATATATATATATATATATATATATATATATATATTTAGAGAGAGAGAGAGATACTGATAAACAAATAAACAATTATACATGTTAAGTTCATCTAAATATGCTTTAAGTTTAATTAGCTTTTCCCTTTATGGTCTCTGCGATATCACTTTATAGAGAGAAGGTGTACTGAAGTGGGAGCCAAAGTTTTTTAAAAGCCTTTTAACTAAAATCTCTGATACTCAAAGTGCCCTCAATACTTTAACCTTAAGTTTCATATTTCATTATATGGTGTATCGGTGTCATTATCAATTTCCTTAACTGTTTATTGTTTAGGGGAAGAAAGTGCACTGTTACAAACTGTAAGAGCGGCTATGCCAGTCAGAAGGGGAAAGAAAGTGAAACGGTTATTTTATAATTATGGTTTTCCGAAGGACCCAACTGAATGTCATAAATGAGTTTCGAGTCTCCCAAACAAAGTTGAGAAAGTGACTGAACATATTGGAGTATGTAGTCGACACTGGCTCTCTGATACTCCTCACATTCGAAGAGGAAGATAATATGTATAATCTCTGTGCATCCTCCTATTAACTTTGGTGAGATACCTTCACCATCCATATCACATGCTCATCCAAAAACTCCTCGCCCTACCTAAAAAAAGCTCTCAGTGAAAACAAAGTCAGAGAAATTGACGAACTGGATACATTCATAGTAAAAAATAACTTTAACTGTGGCACTGTTAAGGAAGCCCTTCAAGAAAGTTTGCTCCTCTATGGACTCAGTGCTTGTAATGCAGATAGAACAGAACAAGCACTTGCCAGCTTCAGTCGCGGTGGTTGTATGCATGAATATATTATATACTTCCATATTAGACTTAGAGATGCAGATGCAGGAGTGACTGTAATTCAATTTGAAGACTACAACGGTTTTAAATTGGTAACACACCCAAATTTCCCCTGTAAAACTGTGAATCAATGGGATCAGCTAGAAGTTGTCCTTCATTTTTACACTGGAACAGGTTAGTACTGCCCATTATTCTGACCACCCCCCCTCCCACATACACATAAACTTCTGTCTGTATCTCTTTCACTCTAAATATCACCATATCTTTTTTTGTCTTTCACATTCTGTCATTCCTTGTTTTGCTCTTGACATGTCACTCCAGTGCCTTTATTTAATGTAGCCTACTGTAACACTGTGTTATCAAGTCTCGAAAAGGTGTACCTGTGGATCTGAGTTTCAAAGTGTAAATATTTGAATGTAATAGAAAATATGATGAGAAGGGAGAGTGTGTGCGTGAGAGAGAGAGAGAGAGAGAGAGAGAGAGAGAGAGAGAGAGAGAGAGAGAGAGAGAGAGAGGCCCGGAAGGGTTAAGAGTCGGATTGAGCTAGAGAGATGAAAGAAAGAGAGAAGGCCAGATATAAAGCGCACATGGCTAGCACCTATTACCATATCTAGCACCCCCCTTTTCCACACAAATAGACCTCTGGCTGTCTGTATCTCTTTCACCCATTCTCTCTCTCTCTCTCTCTCTCTCTCTCTCTCTCTCTCTCATTCATTATTTTATCTCTTGCTCTAAGATTCTACGTACCTACTATGTTTGTTTTTGTTCCTTGGTCGAATTTTACAAAATTATAATCTCTGTCTCACCCTCTCTCTCTCTCTCTCTCTCTCTCTCTCTCTCTGTCTCCCTCTTTCCCTCTCTCTTCATTTGCTTCTTCTGACTTGATACAATTAAAAACTCTCCTCATTATCTGATGTACATGTTCTTAGTGTGTCACTCCAGTGCCGGTATTTGATGTACCATACCACTGTATTATCAAATCTCGAAAAGGTGTACATGTGCATTTGAGTTTCTAAGTATTTGAATGTATAGCCTACATGTACTTAGAAGTTATGATGAAGAGGGAGGGAGGGAGGGAGAGAGAGAGAGAGAGAGAGAGAGAGAGAGAGAGAGAGAGAGAGAGAGAGACGAGGGTTAAGAGTCGGATTAAGCTAAAGATGAGAGAGAGAGAGAGAGAGAGAGAGAGAGAGAGAGACGGGAGTTATGAGTCGGATTAAGCTAAAGATGAGAGAGAGAGAGAGAGAGAGAGAGAGAGAGAGAGAGAGAGAGAGAGAGCACATTGCTAGCACCCCGCAGACCGGCCCATCTGAATAATATTACATAACCTCTGAACAGGCCTCCGAGATAATTGGTACTGGTCTGAACGGACACAGATATACATGTGACGTCACAAAATTCGTGTTTGACTCAGATCTCACTTCCTTTCCACCAATGTTCAAAATGGAGAAAGGACGTGTGTTCAAAACGAATGAAGAGTTTGAGGCAGCCCTTAAATCATTTTCAGTGGCACTCACAGTCTATTTGTGAAAAGATCGAGTGAGTCAGTGAAAGAACTAATACTGAAGTACCTAAAACATAAAATCATTCTCTTTGTGTGCAAGCACTCCCCGTCCAAACACACCAGCTCCTCGACGGGTCAGCGCCCATGCCAAAGGTAAGTCCCATCAATTGTGCTAATGAGATCTAGAGTTAAATATAGATAGGTCTTATATCCAGATCTAGACGATCTGATTTTAGATTTTAGTGGTTGGTTAAAGATAAGGGGTGAGTTATCTTAAGCCTAGATTTTTAAATCCTTCCTGCCTCTTGGAGTAGATCTAGATCTAGATTCTAATCTAGATCTATAACAGAATGGAAAATTTGGCATGAGGGCACCAAAAGCCTTATTGAAAGGCATTGTCAGAGTACTGATCTGAAACATTTTGCAGTTCATAGGACAAATATTTTAATTTACTCTAGATCTAGATTTGCCAATCAATCATTTATTTTGAGGTTTCAGATTTTATAAGCCAAAGTTATTTTTCTTTAGATGTTGGCCACTGCCTACCATGTGGCTTGATGCTATACACTAAATGAACTTTGCAGCATTCAACTCCATCTATAGATACATAACTACATACTCTTCATCACTTTCACAGGTCCCTCAAACTAGATTGTCAAGCCAAGATTCGGTTGAAGATCCAGAGGCCGAAAGACCAGTCTCCGCCCTTCCTGGCCATCACAGTGCAGTATTTGAACTATCAAGGGCATGGCCTCACCCAAGAAGTAATTACACTTTCCTTTGTTTTTTTCTATTCTGCCTCTTATGGAAATAAATATATATTTTCATATACATGTGGACTGTGGAGAAAAGACAAGAAAGCCTGCATTGCTTGTTCGCTTGTACTGTTACAATGCATGCAGGGCAAAATGCTAAGGATTTTTTTCTATTAAAAGTTTTGGTGCTTTCTTTCCAGTTTTTATAGGTTGGGAAGCAGTGTCAATTTTGCAGAAATAAATTGAATATAGGAAAAAAAGGTGTTATTTAGCTCTGTCGTTATAGCAATGCTTTTCGCTATTCAAGGTGTTAAACATGGGTTCCACTGTACAGGAAAGAGAATTGTCCGTAAATTTAGGGAATTCTGTATACATTATACATTCATGTGATCCCCCACAAATTCTGTCCTTGGACAGACAAACTTTTGTTGAAGGTTGGACGTGCAAAAGAAATGGTAAAAATATAATTCTACGCTGAGTACGATATTTTTCCATTATTATTAATATAAATTTTTATACATTTCAATTCCAATATTGAGATTTGTATTGTACTTCAAACTATCCATGATATTGGTGTTTATTTTATCATTCATGTGTATAAAAAAATTTCTTCTCTCTATCTTTACACCCACAGCTCACCGTTATTTCCAACGAAAGATCATTCTTATTTCTTCATATGATAATAGTGAGTACAGCTAGGTGTTTCGTTTTTTTTGTCAGGATACCATATCTACTCTCTCTCTCTCTCTCTCTCTCTCTCTCTCTCTCTCTCTTCTAATATACAAATTTATAACTTGTCATTACAACGAGAAAAACTTGCTTCATTAAAACCAGCTTCAGCATTAGAAAAGAAAATCCTCAGTTTATAAAGCCACTTTAAAACTATTACAAAAGTATATAAATTCTCTCTCTCTCTCTCTCTCTCTCTCTCTCTCTCTCTCTCTCTCTCTCCTATCTCTCTCTTCTAATATACAAATTTATAACTTGTCATTACACCGAGAAAAACTTGCTTCATTAAAACCAGTTTCAGCATTAGAAAAGAAAATCCTCAGTTTATAAAGCCACTTTAAAACTATTACAAAAGTATATAATTTTCTCACTCTCTCTCTCTCTCTCTCTCTCTCTCTCTCTCTCTCTCTCTCTCTCTCTCTGTATATGTATATATATATATATATATATCCCCTTCTTTTCTTCCCTATCCCTTCTCTGTGTAACTCGTTCCTTTCTATTCATAATTATATGTTCCTCTCAACATCTTCAGTGATAATCTGACAGAGATCTTCAACCTCTTCTTCATTTTGAGAAGATCAGCAGCCACAGACTAAGCAACTTGAGACAATGTGCTTTTGAAAGAGAATCCTTACCATCTACTGAGTTTTGAAGAGTGACGCAACACCTAGTTTTGCCCTTGATGTGTAAGTTGATCTTCTTTTCTCAAGAATTTTAAACTACTATAAATTCATGTGATCACTGCTTTTGATGTCATAGAAAAAGTGCTGAGACCTTCTGTTGGTTCAATTCAAGCAGCCTTGTGACATCAAGGCATTATTATTATTTTTGTGTGTGTGCGTGTTTTTCTTCGTTTTCTTCAGTAGGACAGACAGGTTTTTAAATCTTTCATGTCATCTCTTTTCTTATCCTCTCAGCTTAAAACAAACTTCATTTCTTCTTGCTTTAAGTCTTTGAAGGTCAAGACAAATTTTGGGCTACGTTTGTAGATCAATCAAAGGTAGTCAGCTAACACCCCATGTACAAGTGAGACTAACATGTTTACCTTCTTAAATTCATGTCTTTCTTTTCAACCAAATTTCATGTCTGCAAAGTGTTGTCTGTGAGTACAGTATTATCTTTATTTACTTACATGTTTCTTTATGTAAGTCGCCATGTAGTGATGTATTTTCTGTTTTTTTTTTACTTCAAATTTCAAAGAGCATTAGAACGAGAGAGAGAGAGAGAGAGAGAGAATATATATATATATATTCAAGCAGCTTTGTGATATCATTGCATTATTATTATTTTTTTGTGTGTGTTTTTCTTCGTTTTCTCCAGTAGGACAGACAGGTTTTTCAATCTTTCATGTCATCTCTTTTCTTATCCTCTCAGCTTAAAACAAACTTCATCTTTCACAAAAATCATTTTTTTTTTTTTTTGGATTTTCTCAAAAAATAAAGAGAGGGAAAAAATCATTTGTTCCTTCTTTAAATCTTTTCAGGTCAAGACAAATTTTGGGCTTCGTTTGTAGACCAATCAAAGGTAGTCAGCTTACACCTTATGTACAAGTGAGACTTACATGTTTACCTTCTAATATTCAAAATATTCATGTCTTTCTTTTCAAGCAAATTTCATGTCTGCAAGGTGTTGTCTGTGAATACATTCCTTCGTATTATTTTTTTTTCACTATGTGTCATTTAAGTCCTTTGAACTTTCCAGCTTTGAAAATGTTATAAAACTGGAGTGAGATGTTATATTTGCAATCTTTGCTGTACTCATGGCAGTGGTTGTCTATACATAATTTTATGTAGAACAGCGCTCAACATATGTGGTATTCATCTACGTTCAAACAACATACAGACAAATATATGTTCTATATTGCCTTTACAATCTACACGTTTATTAGATACATCTTTTTTTTTTTTTTTTTTTTTTTTTTGTAGCTAGACACAAATCCTTAGATGATTCATGGAAAATATCCGGTATAT
>JAWDGP010001552.1:0-27500 GCA_033675545.1 Elysia crispata
GAGAAGGAGTTTTAGACATCAAAACACAATAAGTCACACAGAATCAGTAATAGACTGATATACAAAGAGAAATAAGAAAAAAAATATATATCGAAAGTTAGAGAAGTGAGGCAAAGAAGAAAAAGAGGGAGACAGAGAAAGAGAGAGGGATCGACTGAAAACGACTGTCTTTCTCTGTAGATAACTCACTCTTTCTCTATACCTGTGCGTCCTTATTTCTTTCTTTTTTTTTTTTTTTTAACCTTATTTCCTTTCACGCACTCTCAATCTTTGGGCCCCTCTCTCTTTCTATCTCTCTCTCTCACTCTCTCTCTCTCTCTTACTTAGTTACTATTTGTCTCATCATTGCGCCTCTTCTTTCATTGATTAAGTTTATTTTTTTTTTCTTTTCTGTCCGTTTCTAAGCCAGCCAATAATCAAAATTCCTCCGTAACTCTGTGTCGCTATTTCTTACATTTCTTTCCGGTTCTTCCTTTTTTATTCTCTCTCTCTCTCTCTCTCTCTCTCTCTCTCTCTCTCTCTCTCTTTCTCTCTTTTCCTTTCTCCAATTCACTATCCATCTTTCTATCTTGATATCTATATCTCCTTTCCTTTCCTCTCTTCTGTCACTGTCAGTTCTGAATTTTTTGTTTTAACTTTTTTATAATTGATAGATGTGTACATGGCAGTTTATAAGTCTTTCTTTCTCTCTAACGAAGTGTCGCTATTTCTTTCTTCTACTTCTGATTCTACACCTTCCACACTTTCCCTTCTTCTGTCTCCCTCTGTTTCTCTCTTGTTTTGCCCCTCTCTCTACCTCACTACCTCTCTCTCTCTCTCTCTCTCTCTCTCTCTCTCTCTCTCTCTCTCTCTCTCTCTCTCTCTCTCTCTCTCTCTCTTTCTTTTGCTCGTTCCCTCTTTTTCGCTTTTCTTTCTTTGCGTCTCTTCCTTTTTCCGGTTTTTTAACCCTATCCCTATCTTTCCTTCTCTCTCTCTCTCTCTCTCTCTCTCTCTCTCTCTCTCTCTCTCTCTCTTTCTGTCTCTCTCTCTCTGTTTCTCTTTTCTTTGCGCCTATTTTCTTATTTTTCACTATGTTTTTATATCGTTCTATCCTGTTCTAAATCAGTGTATTACTCCGTATTTCTTTGTACTTTTCGCTATTTCTTCCATCGATGCTTGATTCTTACTCATTCATTTTCTTTCTCTCTCTCTCTCTCTCTCTCTCTCTGTCCATGTTTGTTTATAGCTCACTCTTTCTGTCTCTATATTTGTGTGTCCCTATTTTAAGTATTTATTCCTGTTTATGCTGTTCAAATTTTGAAAAGCCCAAATAAACTGGCAATATCTTACCACATTTCCGACCTCAGGCTTGTCTGGACGAGATCATTAACTTGTATATCCTGGGATTGGCTGGGTTTGTCGTTCTATCACTATCAGTGATAATTGATATGAACTTAACATATAGTAGAGAATTGGAGAGGGATTGGTAAATAGTTATATTGTTAAATAGAAAGGTAGATTGATAGATAAAGAGAGAGACAGATAAGCAGATAGAAATATGAAGGGAATGAGAAAGATAGAGAGAGGGGGGTGGATGAGATGCAAAAGATAGTGATCAAGAAGAGAGAAAGAGGGACAAAGAGAGAAAGGGAGAGACGAGGAGGAAAAGACAATATTCAAAAAGAGAGAGAGGAGGCAAAAGAGAAAGATAGATTGTTGGCATAGGGGAATGATTTTGAGGACAGAAAAATTAGAGAGAAGGAGATGGAGCTTTATTGTAGAAGCCTTTCAATCCATGTTTATATTTTCTACACAGATCAATATGCTGCTGATGGTGATTTGTCTGCTGTGAGCAATTAAACGCCAGAGAAACTTAGGAAAGTAGCAGCAAAATGATGTAGAGAGATGACCCGGAAAATGTTAGGTTTTAAATATTAGGGTTTAATTCATTTTATGAGCAAGTAAAAGTAATATCAAGATCGATAACACATTTCAAAATTACATCACAGAAAGTTTTTGCGCTCCTTGAGCGTGTTCAAAGATAAATTGAATGGGATGAGAAAATAAGACTACAAGTTTTATGTTTAGTTTTAAGCATTACTTTGATGACAGATGAAAGGCGAACATGACTGGAGAAAATGGGAAATAAAGTAACAAACCAAATTACGGCATAGAAATATCAAAAAGTACTTGTGACATTTACAAAATTACGTTTCGATATTATTGAGTATATTTTTATCTCAAAAAAGGCAATTTACTCAATGTAAAGATAAGTAATTTTTTAACAAAATTAATTGAGCTTAACAAAATCTATAAAACATTAAATGAATCTCGTAAATTTATTGTAAATAACAATGTTTTCTCTGCAACCCGCTTAATACCAATTGCATGAAATGCATTTTCATAGCTCGAATTGCGTTTGATCCTGATGGAGGGGTTCTTTGTGGAGGATAAAAACATTAAAATACGCGAAATTAGAGATCCTACTTTTAGTTTCAAGATACTAAGTTTTTTGATTTAGGTGGACTTCAGTTCTATGCCAATAGAGTAAACCTTAGACATGTGAGCTCTAAAAAGAATGAAAAATTCTTGTGTAAAAACAGGGAAAAAAACAACAACATTATGTGTCATTACTGAATACTTGCTCACCATTTAACTTACGCTCTTAATGCATTTAAACAAAAATCCTCTTGAGTAATTAAAAGCGAAGAAAAATAATCAAAGATATAAAATAGAAAACATCTTCAAACACATTTGTATAACTATTATTTATGGAAAGTAACAATCCTTACACTGAAATAAAAAGGAAACAATAGACACATTTTTTAATGTAAATTTTGAAGCTCTGAAACCTCTAAGTTAACAAAATTTGCTATTCAAGTATTCCATTATTCGGATTTACTGCCATATTGTACTTTTTTTTTTGATCATTCTTCATAATTGTTGGAATGATAAGATTGTCTTGATTCGATCTTCTAAATATTGTTAAAGTCAGAATTCCCGGAGATATTCTAATAATATTCTGAATGTGCAAGAATATATTTCTTAGAAGAGCTCTGTAACTTGGAAAAAAGTAAACCGTAATTTAATTTACAGATTCTACAAATGAAAGTAATTTGAAGGTGTCAGGATTACACAGTAGTCACATAAAAAAAGTACTCGATAACTTACTATCAACCGAGGAAATCATTAAAGAAAGACAAATTTGTCTTAAAATAAAAAAAAAATCAGTGTTTACATGTATTACACACAATGAGGAGTAAAAATACCATATGAATGCATTTTATTCAATGAATTACACGGATAGCATAAGCAATGACAAACTGTAACATTTTTGCTTATATTAATCTTAGTTTTGATTAATAGAGTAAATTACATGTATTAGTAGTAGAAATAATAGAAATAGAAGTGGTGGCAGCAGAAGCAGTAGCAGTGTAGTAAAAGTAGTAGTAGTAGTAGTAGTAGTAGTAGTAGTAGTAGTAGTAGTAGTAGTAGTAGTAGTAGTAGTAGTAGTAGTAGTAGTAGTAGTAGTAGTGGTAGTAGTGGTAGTAGTGGTAGTAGTGGTAGTAGTGGTAGTAGTAGTAGTAGTAGTAGTAGTAGTAGTAGTAGTAGTAGTAGTAGTAGTAGTAGTAGTAGTTGTAGTAGTAGTAGTAGTTGTAGTAGTTGTAGTAGTAGTAGCAGTAGTAGTAGTAGTAGTAGTAGTAGTAGTAGTAGTAGTAGTAGTTGTAGTAGTAGTAGTAGTAGTAGTAGTAGTAGTAGTAGTAGTAGTAGTAGTAGTAGTAGTAGTAGTAGTAGTAGTAGTAGTAGTAGTAGTAGTAGTAGTAGTAGTAGTAGTAGTAGTAGCAGTATTAATAGAAGTAGTAATATGTCAGTATCCTCTGCATATAAAAGTTGTATTCAAAACTTAGTCTATTATTGTGTTGAATGGGACATATGAATAGTTTTTCCTATCACAGGCCATCATACTCATGGATAATTTTTTGTTATAGTGATATATATTTTGCTGAAGTTTTGAAACCAGTTACGGTAAGCTAGTTGTAAACTAAAACTGTGAAAGCATCTTTTTTATCGTCTTAAACTTAGAATGTTTATTGAGAAAAATTCAGATTATCCAGAACTCACAAGATTCCTAGATATACCAAAACAGAAATGAAAATTTTCCGTGTCTTAGTCATTAACTTAAATAATTACTTACAGCAATTTTGTTGCCAGAATCACATGATTGGTACTTAATTTTTTTACAACATATAAATTTGCGCAAAATATGCAGCATCAAAATATGATTCGCATTTGACATAAAAATTAAAAGCAGATCACAGTTCTAAAAAGACCTGACGATCTTTTCTAAGATTCGATAGGTTTAGAACTAGCCACCCATTAGACCAATTTTTTTTTCCGGAACGCAACAAATCTTGGTGCGAAGCTCACTGCGATCATTTCTCAAAGTGGGTAGAGCCACACTCCAGTTTGTAAATAATAATGAGGTGTTGGGAAAGAGAGAAAAGCTGTCACCATTTTGTCAGCAAACGTTGATCCTCTGGTGAACTTGAGAGACGTATCGTTTGAACTCCAAATAGAAAGCAAAAAAATCACATTTGGAGGATAATTTGGTAATTATAAAGGATCCAAAAGGACGCGTGTGTTTCTATATAAAATAGTATGATACTGACGAAGCTTTCAAAGTGAAAGGTTTAAATGTTGAATTGATAATAGTTTTGTTATTTCTTTTTTCTCCCGTAATTATAAAGCTGTGTGCCTTATTTCTTTTTCGACCTTGTATCTTTTTAAAGAAAGTTTGATGTAGCAGAAGCGTTTGTCTCTTGTCCTTGTGAGTTGCGCCATGGTGAGTTAGTTCTTAGTGTTAAGCTTTACTGATGCCCTAGTTATCTGCTAAATATCACTACTGTCCGGGGAGAGAAATATCAATAAAAGTAGCAACACGGCTTCGATCACCTTATGGAGTTGTTAAGATAGGCTTCAAGCATGTGGACTTTTAAACTCTCATGTACGACTTGATAATGGTCTCCGCATATAATGGCGCTGTTATGATCTTTTTGGAAAGTCACCATCAGCAGGTATCGTAATAAATCTTCATTTTACACATTTATATCACACGAAAAATAAGCTTTATCCACTGTTCGTTGATTACCAATCCTTAACTGGATTTTAGACCAGCACCCAGCAATACCAAAAACAGCAAAAAATAATTGTAAAATCAGTAGCGTGTGATCACGCCCTCTGAATCTTTTTAGACCGAGTTAAGAAACCCAGCAATACCAAAAACAGCAAAAAATAATTGTAAAATCAGTAGCGTGTGATCACGCCCTCTGAATCTTTTTAGACCGAGTTAAGAAACCCAGCAATACCAGTAACAGCAGAAATTGTAAAATCAGTAGCGTGTGATCAAGACCTGTGAATCTTTTCAGACCGAGTTACACACTCAGCAATACCAGTAACAGCAGAAATTGTAAAATCAGTAGCGTGTGATCAAGCCCTGTGAATCTTTTCAGACCGAGTTATACACCCAACAATACCAGTAACAGCAGAAATTGTAAAATCAGTAGCGTGTGATCAAGCCCTGTGAATCTTTTTAGACCGAGTTAAGAAACCCAGCAATACCAGTAACAGCAGAAATTGTAAAATCAGTAGCGTGTGATCAAGCCCTCTGAATCTTTTTAGACCGAGTTACACGCCCAGAAATACCAGTAACAGCAGAAATTGTAAAATCAGTAGCGCTGCCAGTAGCGCCGCTAGCAGCCACGCCCACGGCACTGGTAACGGTACTGGTGTCAGCAGTAGCACCAGTAGAGTCAGGACCATTATCAGAGGCAGGGATAGCGGTAGCGACTCAATCATGTCCCAGACCAAAATTCTGCTTGTGATATTCTTCTTAATATCCTCAGTCAGGTCAGCGGTTTCGTTTAAGAGTCGTTCTTTCAGTTCTGTAAACTGTTCCGTCATCTCTTGTCTTATTTTAGACACATTATTGGGGTCGGTTTTATTTAGCCCAAACAGGTGTTTTTCATTCTCTTGAATTCTTTTTACCACCTTTTCCAGTTTGAGATCCACATAGCTGCGAAGATCAGACCTGACATCCAATGCGGTAATTTCCTTCAGGCTGTTGGATGTCACAGACCACAGTGACGATAGCAGTGGCAACAGCAGAAGAAAAAATAGAATTAGTATAAACAGTAGTTTCCGTATCCGTGGTGTATGAAGTTGTGGATAAGATGAAGCAAGTGACTTCATTCTCTCCCACAATAAACTGTCTCGTATACGTTCAAAATAATTTCTGTTTTTTTTTGTTTCTTCTTTTCTATCATCATCATTTTTTTTCTTCAGTGCTTGATTTTTTAACTCCAGAACTTGATTTTCCAGCTCTTGTGAATATCGCGCCGCTTCTTCTGAGACTTTCTCTAATTTATTAAGTTTTTCTTCTAACCTTTCCGATCTTTGTTCTGCTTGTTTTGAATTCTTATCAACATTCTCTAGTATAACACCGATTTTTTCTGCAATACCCTGTAAAAGTTCTTCCCTTAGCTCATCAATTTGATTATTCATGTATTTCAAATTTTTGTTCGTCTTCTGAGAGTTTCTTATCTCTATTTCTTTGAAAGAAGTTGTCTTTTTCTGAACTTGTTGTTTTAGTTCCTCAAGATCTTGTTCCAGCTTTTTCGGTAACAGTCCAGCTTCTTTAAATTTCATGTCAGTGTAATGCGCTCCCCCTAACACCCGACTGTCTATCATGTGAATTAATTCATGACGCTGTTTGTTGAGAACATCCTCCGAACCAGCGTTATCAAACAGAAGACACCGCTCTTGCGTCTCTTGGAGAAGAGTTCTGTAAACTTTCCCTTGTTTCCTCATCCATTCTATGAAAGACACCTCAATTTTTCCTTTGTTCCGCGCATCTCTGAACCTTTCTGCTTGGGTCACGACAATCACACCTTTTCCTTTCACAAAGTCCGACAAAGAGTCGTGTAGCATCATCCATTGTGCCGGTAAGGAAGAAAACAAGCTTAAGTCTGAATTAATCCCCAGGATGATTATCACCGCGTGGTAGGCAGGGGAGGTGATGTGGGAGGCGTGTTCCTCACTTAAGCTAACTAGAGGAACGGGCGCATTTAATAGATCTAGACCTATACGCCTATAATAATGATGATAAGCTGCCGTCACCAGAAGCAGCCTTCCATCTGGTAAATTAAATCTTTCCTGCTTCTTTTGTAAAATCTCCGACATACTGAAGGCTTCTCGCCCCAATAGGGCGTTGCCCGTGTCTATCATCTGCCTCTCTGACCCGAGCAACAAAACTTGAAGTTGCGATGACATCTGGTAAAAGTAAAGAACATGAGGTTAGATCAATTTTATTCAAATTTTTCAAATTGGCAATATTAAAAATTAAAAATTTAAAATGAACACGAGGCTGAAACATAAGAAAACTTCAATGCATCTTCTAGAGTAAAAAGAAATATTCGTTTAAATCGGTCAAAAACACTTCAAATAATAGAAGAAAAGAATATATTGTAAACACGGTGAATATATTTGTGTTAGCGAGTGGGACTATCTTTAATATAAAGAGGAAAAACACACTACTAAAACAAAAATAAACTAATTGCAGTGATAAAGAAAAAACTCGAATAAGGCACACATATAAGGTTGCAATAATTACTATAGATAGGTTTTTTATAAAGTGGGGAAATAGTTGTAGTAAAAACAAAAGAAATGGAAAATTGAGAAGTAAAGAAAACTAAGTAAAGAATTAAAAAGTACTACAGCATGCAACTCTAAATTCAATACCTGTCAAAGGATAAAAACTCCAATTAAACAAGAGTTACAGAGTCAAAAATCAAAACTAAATTATTAAATAAAAACTCTGAAAACTTTAGTAAAAGTGAACTATTTACGTAAGTTAACAATTTTTACAATACCCAATTGTTCAAAGTCAACAATTTCGTAAAGAAACAAGAATCAAAAGGCCAACCAAATTATTAATGCAAACGTAAACTGAAAATGTTAAAAATGCTTGCTTTGATAGCATAGCAGCCGCAATTTCAATATTTGATAGACTTGGTTTTGTACTTCATCCTTAGTGTTCAGTTCTCACGCCCACTTAACAGATTACATATTAGGGATTCATTATCAATCCCAAAACTTTGATGGTAAGACTGGCTGAGAAGCAGAAACTAACCATTGTAAAGATGTGTAATGAATTTCTCAGAAATCGCATTCAACCTATTAGAAATCCAGCACGTCTTAATGCGCTAATTATAGGCAGTTTTCCTGCAGTTCCCTACGGGTCCCAATAGTTCAGAAGAGTCGAAAGAAACCGCTTATTAAAGTACCGGAAACAAATGGGAACGAAACATGGCAATATCCATAAAGGCAAGGAAAAAAGAGAATGATGGAAACACAACACTAATATTCCTTTCAGCCTAATAGGAAGAAATCGAGTCCCATATAAATATAAAAATTGCAATTAGTTTGAACAAAACTTACAACCAGAGTTGTTTAGGAGGTTTCTGGTGTGTTACAGAAGTAAACAGCATCCACATCCACGAGCTAGAAATTATAGCCGAGTTATTTTTAAAACCATAATTGTGATACATATTTATGGTCAAGTTTTAACAGATAACGTAGCCACCATAGAAAACATTTATATAGAATTGGTTCGTTGTCACCCCCTTTACTAGAAACTGAGGCTCTTCATATTCATGGTGTCGAGAAGAGACTGCAGAAACAGGGATTCTCTATAGAGGTACCAATAATCGATAAAAATTCTCATGGAAATGGCAGGTATTGATATGACATTCTACACTGCTCATGGCACTCGAGCCGCTAACATTTTTGTGGTATTGAAAGCAAGCATGCTTTTAATATATGTTTAATATTCAAATAATAATTTTGAAAATGTGATTCGGTCACAGTTGTTATCAAAAAGTTACTATCGCCAGTGAGGTAAAATTGTTGGAATAATGATTATTGAGGCCGACCTGCTTATCACTTGATGATTGTTTCTTATTTTATCGATATTACGTGATGAAGTGAATGATAACATGCCATTCACCCTATCAATAAGTTTGTACTTGTATTTACATTATGGGTTTTGTGATGTAAAACAACTTTTAAAATAAACATTTATTATCTTGGTCGTTTCAATGTACCATCCCAGTAGTACTACTTCTATTGGTATTTTAGTTTATGCCTTATCATCATTTAAATGATATGTTGTGCATATAATGTGAACGACTTATCATCATTACGAACCTAACGTTTTTTCTTTTTAAAATCAGGAAATCAATTGAATTTTTAAGACCGTGAGAGTCTTGTAAGATGAATAAAGATATCGAATGAAGATCTGCGGCACCGCATACAGAAGTGATCAATTAGCAAAACGCGCTTAAGAAGAAATGATAATAATAGTGATATCTCTTTCATTGTGAACACAGTTTATAAAACAATCAAAAATTTTCCCAAAAACCTCTCAAAAAGCTGCGTAATGAAATAACGGTTACAGGAAAAACCTGCGCTCAAAATTACCGATTGAAATAAAAAATGTGTAAGAATGAGTTTTAAACTAATGGTTTAAATTCGTATGCTTTTCTTCCAAAACCAATTTAATGAACGAGCGAAATTTCCTTGCTACATTAACTTTATTTCCAACAAAGTTCCGTTGTGCTTTATTGGAAAACATTGCGATAAACTTAACATAAAGTTTTACCGTGCGTTGGAAGACAAGAAGTTAAGGCGTCAGGATATATCGGCCCACGGAGACTTAAGTAAGATGGAGAAATCAGTGGGAGAGAGTGAAGAATTCCAGCTGCCGAAGTTCTTTGGGGAAACGCCGGGCAGATTTCTGGTGAATCAAATCAACACTTTGAAGGTTAAGCGGTACTGTAGAGAGGCAGTGAACATACATAGTTCTCCTAAAAGAGATAAATAATGGGAAAAGTTTTGCATTCAAAAAAGTTTAAAAAAAGGCTATATATCTTTAATACAGGTGTGTATAAATAGAAAAAAATAGACTTAACATATACTGAAGTATTTCTAAATAATGTACACTGCGGGTTTATCTGATTCTGATAGAAGCTCTTTCTTAATGTCTGTAAAGTTTTATTATAAATGGTATTAAAATTACATTGCAGTATTAAATGAATAACTGATAGTAAATTTATAATCTCAGCTTGCATCGCTCAATTGGAAAAAAAAAGTTGTACTCAAAGTTTAAATCAGATGATTATTATGATGATGCTCATAATGATCAAAATGATGAAAATAATAACAATGATGGTTATAATGCGCTAATAATATAAAGGTTTTCATGCATTTACGCCATGAAGCTTCTATTCATAATGGTTAGAATGATAATGAGCAAGTAAAATCCACTTCAAGGACAGGATCAAATAAATAGCATTACTGATAAGTGTCTCTTTGACCTAAAGATAAAAGCGACACAAATTGAAAGTAAACAACTGTCAGTTGGTAGCGAGACCGTACCAGCTTTCCTGATGATGGAAAGTTGTGGCGAAACAATAAATAACAGTGTAATGTTACTGCTGATTTTCTACGATGTGGGAACAAGATGGAACAGGTTGATTCATCTTAGACACAGACAAAGGGAAACTTTTATTTTCTAAGAACAACAGAGATTAGGCTTCTTCAAATAAATAGCAAAACTTAGTCACAACCCTGTGGCAACGTTCAATATATAAGAACTAGTTTATAGAAATATCTTAACTTATTTATTCTACAATCGAAAGGTGATCTAACTCAAGTAAATATGATTGTACATAAAATTCTTATGCCTACATGCAATTCTTAAGGAATATCCCCTGTCGATGATCCTATTTTTATAACTTACAAGTATAAAATAACTCATCACTAGAATTTTTTTTTTATAAATTATAAATGTGTATTAATGATATAACCATCTTTCTAATTTGATTCGCCATAGACACTACCCAAAAAAACAAAGATTGGTTTTATATTGTGATGAAACAAATATTTTCTCAGGCAGCATAATAGTATATATGTATATGTATATATATATATATATATATATATATATATATATATATATATTTATATATTCATATACATACATGTATAAATATATATACACACATATAAATATTTTACTGTTTAGGAAGTCCTGCAGAAGTTTTCCTTGTCTTGTCTGATCTATTATTCCTCCTTAACACATAAATTATAAGGCCTTATTGTTGTATGCGTACTGAGGACATCTCAAGAGAATCTGGATTTATTTTAAAAAATTATGTCATTAGTCTACTTGAGTATTTCAGCCACTGGGAATTGAAATTGTAATGCAGTCACAAAATTAACCTCCACAAATTCACAATTTTTAGAATAATGAGTAATTTACCGTGCACTTTTTAAAGATAAAAACCATATATGACTATGAGGTCTACTTTTAGTTTGTTTAAAAAAAATGACCGCAAGAATATTTATTGCTGAGTAAAACATATTTAAACGAAATTTAACTTTATAGTGCCTCGTCTTAGTTCTCTCGAGAAAAACAATCATCAACTAATTTTGTAAAGTTCTCTTCTATTTAGAGCTAAGTATAAACATTCATCATCATAATTAGAAGTTTAAATAATTGCATAGCTATACATACTTACAAGACTCTGAAGTTTTGAAAACTTTGAAAGGAATTCAATGCTTGAGACTTAACGTTTTAAAAAGATCTTTAAAAAGATTTTTAAAAATTACACGGCTAGCTGATGATATACTTTTTCTACCTCAATACTTGTGTAGCAGTAAAGATAACGAATTCCAAGTTCATGGCAAACTAGCAAAGCAAGTGGGACTGTCCACCAAATCTAAATTTAGACGTTTGGTAACTAAAGACTGGGAATTGAAAAAAGGTAACCAGTAGGTTAAAAAAATGCACGATAATTCCTATGTGCAATTGTGCCTGATAAAATGTATAGTCAGAGCGTAAGTGTCAAACAAAGATAAAACAGTCATGCATCTAAGAAAACAAAGAAACTACTGGTGGAAAATTTACTAAACACGATAAGATTATTTATTTCGGTTCAAAGTTGATAGGTCAAATGCCAAGGCTTGTTTATTAATGCGTTTGAAAAAGATGGTTTAAAAAAAATAACTCCAGGCACACAACTTTATAACTGTGAAACAAAAAACAAAACAAAAAAAAAAAAAAAGAAAAAAGAAATAACACTGTAATTAAAAATTTAACATATAAACGTTTCGCCTTTTATGTGGCTTCATCAAATTACTTTCACAAGTTATACAAAACATTTGGAGAGCTGAGCTCAGACGGGCTTGGTATTAGAGATTAGAGCTGATTTGTGATTTTAGAAACTAAAAAACAGGATTTTTTATGGATCTAATTCAAATGGGGGATTTGGTGGTAGCAAAATGAAACACGAGAGGCGAGATTAGCGTCTCTAATACTCTAATAAATAGGTAGTAATGCACAAGGTGATGACAATTTTTGTAAAATCTTCTAAATGTCCAAAAAGGTCTCTATGCACATGCATTGAGAGAAATGTACGGTAGCTTCTAAACGTGTTAAACTTGTGTGCAAATATATACATCAGCGTAGTTGTTCACTAATTTATCTACCTCTCATTCTGTCTTTTATTCTTTAGCTCTCTCTCCTTCTATCTATCTTTCTTAAATATAATTTCTATGTCATTATTCCCTTTTAAGTAACTCTATCCTGTTTGTTACAGCTAAACCATTATTGTCTTCTCTGTCTGTCTCTGTCTCTCTCTCTATCCCTCTCTCTCCCTCTCTCTCTCTCTCTCTCTCTCTCTCTCTCTCTCTCTCTCTATCGCTCTTTCTCCCTGTCTCTTTTTGTCTTTTTATCGGGTTGTGATGTTGGTCCAACATTGCCTTTCAACGAAAAACAACCATCGTAGTGTATTATAAATGGTGGTGATGGTACATGATTAGGTTGCAAAGACAGTAGTTAAAGAACCTGGTAAAGCCAAACAGTGTTGCAATTGATAAAGGATATATATGCATGTGATATGATTAATAAGTATTAATTGCTATTATGAATACAAATGCTATGACTGTATCTCTGTCTCTCTTTCTTTCTCACTCACATATATGTCCCTACTCTGTCTGTCTTTCTCTATCTCTCTCTCTCCCTCCCTCTCTCTCTGTCTCTCTCTGTCTCTCTCTCTGTCTGTCTATCTCTCTCTGTCTCTCTCTATCTGTCTCTCTCTCTGTCTCTCTCTGTCTCTGTCTCTCTCTCTGTCTCTGTCTCTCTCTGTCTCTGTCTCTCTCTGTCTCTCTTTGTCTCTCTCTCTCCCTCTCTGTCTCTCTCTCTGTCTGTCTCTCTATCTCTGTCTCTGTCTCTCTCTTCCTCTCTTTCTGTCTCTGTCTCTCTCTCTGTCTCTCTCTGTCTCTCTTTGTCTCTCTCTCCCTCTCTGTCTCTCTCTCTCTTTCTCTCGCTGTCTCTCTCTCCACCTCTCTTTCTCTCTCTCTTTCTCTCTATCTTTCTCTTTCTCCCTCTCTCTCTCTCTCTCTCTCTCTCTCTCTCTCTCTCTCTCTCTCTCCCTCTTTTTTCTAATCAAGCCAGCATGAAAGTCACTGTTCCTGAAGCATTTATTTTTTTGCATGTGGATGTCTAATTGGTTAATGCCTTGCCTTGTCTCGGCAAGGCGATGGGTGCTGTATCGAGGTGCAGGTTCGATCACTGTCCATTCCATCTGTCCTTATGGTTTCACGTCCTTCGTCTTATTTGTCGGTCTCGAGCGAGATCTAGGTTTGTGGTTGATTTTCTATAGGCCTACTTTTTTTTCTGTTTGTCTGTCTGTCTGTCTGTCTGTCTCTATCTATCTATCTCTCTCTCTATCTATCTATCTATCTCTCTCTCTCTCTCTCTCTCTCTCTCTCTCTCTCTCTCTCTCTCTCTCTCTCTCTAGTCTTTTACTTCCTTCGGGATGGGGGTGTTGGTCCAACAGTGGCTCTAAACGACTAACACTGATCATAGTGTATTATGAAAATAATGTGATGAAAGTACATACTAGGTTGTAGAGATAGTAGTTACAAGACCCAGTTTTTAGACAAAAATATGAAGAGAGAGATAAAGAGATAGAAAAAGTCCATGTTAAGAGAGTGAGAGTCTTAAAGTGATAAAAAGAGATTTGCTGAAAGTTCTTAACTGAGAACACGCAAGAGAGAGAGAGAGAGAGAGAGAGAGAGAGAGAGAGAGAGACAGAGAGAGAGAGATTAAAGAAGAATAGAAGGTGTGCGTGTGTGAGAAAGAGAGGCAGAGATACAGAGCATTTTCATCCACAAAACTTATTAATCAATTACATTCGAATGTTTATCATTGATAAATTTTATCAATTGCAATACTGTTTGGTTTTACAACGATCCTTTTCCTTTACCAGCCTTGGGCATTAAAATTCTACACGTTTATTTTATTGAAAAACAAATTTTTGTAACTGCTATCTCTACAACCTATCCATGTACTGTCATCACCATTCATGATTAGTGTTAGTCGTTTAGAGAGGCGCCGTTGGACCAACAACACTGACCGATGAAAGGATAGAGAGAGAGAGAGAGAGAGAGAGAGAGCAGAAAGATATCCTTAGAAAATAATAAAAATTATGGATTTGGCTGTAAGACGGAACGAGGTGATGTAAAGGAAATAATGACTTATAGAAATACGATTTCAGAAATATAGAGGGAGAGAGAGAGAGAGAGAGAGAGAGAGAGAGAGAGAGAGAGAGAGAGAGAGAGAGAGTAAGAGAGAATTTAAGACATAATGAGGGTTCAATAATTAAGTGAACACCTAAGGATGTACACATAAGTTTATCACTTTTTGAAGCTACATTAAGTCATGTGCAAAAATGTAACTAGATTTAGGGTGGGTGGGTATTCCCTTAACTTACTTAGTTACTACTACAATAGGACCCACTAGTCTAATTATCTATAGAAGCTCAGTGCTTCTTCCAGCTCTAAGTAATTGCAGGCCCTAAATGGTTATGGTAGCGTGCCTAGCAGCCGTGCAATACTAAAGAGTTCACACTCTTGGGTCCTTGAGTATCAGTGGAGTACTAAGGCCACTGTTCCCTAACTAATATGAGTGGGTGTCGAGACTTGACAAAGAACAGAATAGCTACATTCCAGAAAAGGAAGAACACAAAAGAGGAGAAGTTAAAGTTACCACCTATAATATGTTTATTCCACGAATACTCAATTAGCAATTTATGAAAGCAATTCTCAAAGAATAAAATACAAAATCCAAAGAGGATCCAAAAGCAACAAAGAAAATATCGAACCAAAATGCCCAATAAAAATGCCTTAGTAAAAATTGTCAGAATAAAAATACCTAATAAAAATGCCTAATACTAATAGTCAAAATGGAAATATCCAAACAAAATGCCTAACACTAAATCTAGATCTAGTTAAAATGCCTAATAGTCAGCCAACGCTGAGAAAGAAAAGAAATAAAACACAATATTAGACATACAGCGTAATCAATCAGATAATCTTCAATCATTTCATCTTAACCTTAAGTGAAAGTTTAACCTAGCAGAACAAGCATAATTAAATTTCATGTTCTAAATCTAACACTACAGTCAAGGCCAATCTAACTTACTCTCCTGTATCAGTATGATCTCATTTACATAATTGCGACCGCCCATGGCCTGGCCTACCGTACCACGAGGTACCTCGCCATTGGTCCAGTCTCAGGTAATCAATTTAGAGACTAGAGAGGGGAAGATGAATCTAAGATCGCCCTGGCGCGAAACCGAGAGCGTGACCAACGCCTAGCACTGACGCAATCACCCGACCTCTCACATGAGAGCGTCAGTTCAAAGAGGCCGTGGCCAGTTACTCTCAATAACTGGGAGAAGGGGTGCGCCAAGTCCGTCTTGCATAGACGGTAGACTTAGGATACTCAAGTCAATACATGTAAAATTACAAGACTAGATCTACATCTTATCCAGAATAATGATAATCTGCAACTTAGACTTATAGTACTGACAATGCAACAAAACTTAGTTTAGGGGAATACTTCTCCAGATTAACGAAGTGATCATAACTTACAAGCAATAATTAATAGGTAAAGACAAAGGTTAACAATATTTAGAGACGGAAATTCATAGCATCATAGGAATAATAAAATCAGTCGTCTGTCAGTTGAGTCAATGAATGTCTGAAGGGAGGAAATTAATATTACATTAATAGTACTTAGAATCTGTTAAATTTACAAGGACATGGCCTCGCGCTAAATGCACCTAGCTTAAGCTTTGCAACAACTTACCCCGAGTCACGGTGATAATCACGTAGAATTAAAACAAATGATAATCCAACACCAGTAGCTTTCACAATAGTTCAATAATATCCACTAGGAATGGTCACAATAACTTCTCACTCTAATTCTAAACAATACTACTATCCAATGTGGCCCCCAGATACTCCAGAAAGGTACTGACAAGGAGTCTTTCCGAGCTCTACAATTTATAGTATAAACTCAGTCGGCATAGTCCCCCATCAAAGACTTCCCTGGTTTCCCAGTTCGTCCCTAGAACAAGGGTCAATGCCGACCGCGGAGAATTTACTCCGACGAACGGAACAACCCGTTTCCCCAACTAAAACATCACCCGACCGAGATCATAGAATCTACCGAAGCCATCGTTACATCTACGTACGATTCTAGCATCCCCCGATCAAAGCATCACATAGCTTAATACGATCAGCAGTCTCCCTAAATTCCCCAAGCTCCCCGAATCAAAGTACATCCAAGCCGACCGAAGAAAATCTTCTCTGGCCAGCTGGACAGGAACAAAAGAATAGATCGGTTAGTCAATGTAATCATTACATGAAATGAAGTATCTTCCGAATTATCATAGAAATAGAAATAAACCGCTAGAGGGGCGGAGACTTGTTTCCCGCCATTAAATTAAGTATACTAATATTAAGAAGCTAGAAGTGCACTTGGCTTCACCCACAAGCTGATAAGTGACATACTAAAGATCTGTTCTAAAGGCCTACTGCTACTGCCACAAATAAATAAAAGTTCTATACCAGCCTCCCTACCTAAAGAGCTTTTTGGACTTTTAAAGGATTTTTTTAAAAATCCCCATCTCCTTCTCATTACCACCTTTTTATTATAGACCCTTTACACCTCGCTTCTCATGTCCCATTTTGCTACCACCGCTTCCTCATTTGATAAGATCTAAAACATTTTTTTTTCATTTTCTTAATTTTTTCCTTATAAACACAATCCACCTCTAATATCGGATAAAAAAATCTTTCGTTCAGCATTATTGTCAAGACCTGTGTATGGGTACTTAATTAAGTAATCATATTTTTTTACTGCGACATGGTTGTGTAAAACCATTAGGTCTTAACCTTGTTATAAAATTCTTCTTTTTTTAAAAAAAAATAAAAAAGCATCCATCTTTTAAAAGGTAACTCTAGGTCTAGAAGAAGGTATTGTCCTAACTTAACGCATGGACTTAACCATAATTATTCTTGTCTAAACGGAATCTTAAATTTGAATTTTTTTTTTTTTTTTTTTTTTGGTAAAAAATGAACACATTGCTATACAAACTTGTATTTTTTTTACACACGTCTAAATTGTCACTAGTAAAAAAAAAGTTATTAAAAGTTGCGTTGCTTAAAAGAAATTTCCCCGTTCTTCTCGAAAGTGGTATTATGTGACTTAACCTTGGTCTAGTTCTAATCCCTTCAAATGCAATCTGTCTATACTATATATATATATATATATATATATATATATATATATATATGTCTATACTATATATATATATATATATATATTTATATTTGTGGATTTTCAAATTTCTGAGGCAAAAGGATTCTGAACCACTTAACCAAATGACTTCAAATTTTTTAGGATACCTAATCTATAGTGGTAAGATGCGCATCTATCAAAGGAAGTGTGAAGTCTCTGTAGTTTTTTTTTTTTTTTTTTTTTTGTTTGAAGTTTTATTTTTTCCTCACATGAAGAATAACCTTTATCGGCCCACAAACGCCATAGTCAAACTTTTTAAAGCCAAACGGAAGTCTACTATGCACGGCCTACTGAACAGCGATTCACGCACTTTTCGATGTCTCAGTCCGTACTATTTGTGACCAAAACACAGCTGATGGACAGACCCTTCCGAACGATTGATGCTGTTCAAAATTATCAAAAAATCTAGATCTAAGTAGATCGAAATCAAGAATGCCACGTAAAAGACAAGAGGGTTCTTCAAAAGGAAGGTTAACTCCTAGCCAAAAATACCATAGAAAGAGACACAGATCTAGATCGTCATCAAGTGAGAATGACAAGTCAGACTCAGAGTAAGGGAATGCTAGATCTAGATCTAGATCTACTCGAGATTCTAATTCTACAAGCAGAACAGAATCGAGATCTAGGCCTGCTTTTCAAAGTGTGCAACATGTAGGCCTACAAACAGAGAGACGCCTGGCTACAGAAAATGATGCAAATCAGACCGCTCTTCACTTCAACACTGATCAATTCAGAAATGAGGCCTCAATCCGAGACATGATCCAATGCCAGCACTGCCAAGCCATGAAGTCTAGAGATGAATCTAAAGGTATGTGCTTCAGTAATGGAAAAGTAAATCCAGAACCATTTCCACCTCTTCCGCAGCAATTAGCGGTCCTGTTTGAAGGGATAACTGATCAATCTGTGCGCTTTCTGCAGAACATAAGGAAAAACAACTGTGCATTCCAGTTGACTTCTCTTGGTTGTAAAGAAGTGAGAATGAATGGATGGAATCCACAGTTCCGAATTCAAGGTCAGGTTTGTCAGTAAATGTCACCTCATAGGCCCTCTAGAACCTGCCGATGAAATGCAAGCTAGATTTTTGCAAATCTACTTCATGGACGGAGACCAACAAATTCAGAGAAGGTCTTCCATCACCGATGGACTTTGTAACAGCATTTTGTTGGACATTCAAGAAGCATTGAATCAGAATCACAATTTATACGTGAAGGAGCTGAAATGTGCATATGAGTTTGCAAGCTCTCGACAAATAGAAATTTTCCGAATTGTTATCAATGAAACAGCGCGACCATTTAGGACACATGAAAGGACACACAACGCACCCACACTAAATGAAGTTGCAATTCTTTTGCCAAATAACCCAGTCGGACACCGTGGTATTGTGCTGCACACGAGATCTGATAGGCTGCACAGGATTTCAGAATTTCATTAGGCCTAAGATAGTTTACAGTATCCTATACTTTTTCCACATAGCAGTGACAGTTGGAATCTTATCATGAAAATTACCGGTCAGCACAAGGTAACGCAAATGTAGTTCTATTGCTTCCATTTATTTCCAAGGCAAGGCAACCATTTATTGCAGGCACGCTGGCTCCTCCACAGGTTATTTTTCCTCCGGTGATGAATAAAATCTGTTTCCACGGGTCATAACTATGCATCTCTCTCTCTCTCTCTCTGACACTCCGCTCATCGAACAGGTAACCATCTAGTTTTTAGATATTTTTAAAACATTTAAGGTCTGCTGGTGTGAATTTCATTGCTTGATGAACTAACGAGGCTACTAAATGCGGATTCATCTTCAAAGTTTATTCTGCTCAGATTTTGAAAAGCCCAAAGGAAGGGGCAATAATCTTCTTTTTCAGGTAACCACAGTCCCTACCCAGGGTTGTTTGTATAAGATCATTAACTCCATCAAATCTCATTATGTGTAGATCCTGGGAATGGTGGGTGTGTCGTTCTCTCAGAGAAGCTATTATTATTAAACGTTAGAGAGTTAGACGGGACGTGATAGATATTTAGGTAATTGAATAGATAGGTAGATAGATAGATAAAGAGAAAAACAGATAGGCAGGAAGATAGAAAGAAAGAGAAAGATAGGGAAAGGGAGATCAGGAGAGAGGCAAAACACAGTTAATGAGTTATCAAGAAGAGAGAAAGAGGGAGAGAAGAGAAAAAGATAGAAATGGAAGGAGGAGGAAAAAGACAATGATCAAGTACAAAGAAAGAGAGGAGGCAAACAGGAAAGGTAGATGGTTGTGAAAGGGGAATGATCTAGGCGACAGAACGTAAGATAGACTGAAGGAGATAATGCTTTATTTTAGGAGCCTTTCATTCGATGTTTGTATTTTCTTAACAGATTTTTATGCTGCTGATGGCGGTTTGATGAAGAAGCTTTCCACTCCATGTTTGTATTTTCTGCACTAATCATTATTTTGCTGATGGTGGTTTGATTAGGAAATGTTTCACTCAATGTTTGTATTTTCTCCACAGATTTTTATGCTGCTGATGGTGGTTTGATTAAGAAATGTTCCACTCGATGATTGTTTTTTCTGCACTGACAATTATGCTGCTGATGGTGGTTTCATTGAAAAGTATTTCACTTCATGGTCATATTTTAGCTACAGCTCTTGATGCTGGTGGTTGTGGTTTGATTTAGGAGTATTTCACTTTGTGTTTACAATTTCAACATTGGTCATTATATTGTTTATGATGGTTTGATTAAGAAGCATTTCACTCTATGATCACATTTGCAGCGTTGGCCATTATATGGTTTTGATGGTTTGATTAAGAAGTATTTCACGAAATGTTTGTATTTTTTTCCAAATATCATTATTCTGATGGTGATAGTTTGCCTGCTGCGAGCAATCAAATCGCGGGGAAGCTTTGACAAGAAGCAGCAAAAAATGAGTGCAGATAAAAAGAGTTTAGTATACTTTTTTTACATGTAAAAGTTATTTCAAGATCGATAATATAAATTTTCGCGCTCATTTAGCTTGTTGAAAGTTAAAAGGAGTCTTGGTTGAGAAATGATGCATAAGAAAAGGCTGCAGGTCTTATTTTTTAATTTAGGCATTACATTGGAAATAACATAATGAGCAAAATGTAAGCAAAAAAGTACTTGTGACGTTTATAAAAGTACATTTAAATATTATTGAGTACATTCTTATCTCAGAACTTATACTAAGCACATTGTGAACTATATTTTTTGACAAAATGTACATAAGCTGAACAAATTTTATGAAATATCAAATGATAGTGGTAAATTAATTTTAACAGAAAAAGGCTTTCCCAGCAGCCGCTTAATATGAAATGATTGAAAAGCATTTTTACAGCTCCAATTACGCTTTCTCCTCGTGAAGGAGTTATTTTTAAAGTCCAATTAAAAAAAAAAAACACTAGAGAAATGAAATTAGAGATAATAGAGAGTTGTTTCAAATTAAAGTAGTTTGAAGGTGTTCAGGGTTAATTAATAGTCACATAAAGAGGAAAAAAAATATTTGTTAACAGTACCACACTAATCACAAGGCAATCATGAAATGGAAGTAAAAGAATACGAACTACACACTGAGGACTTAAAATATCATTTGGTTACATTTAAATCACTAAATTACACGGGTATCACCAGCAATGGACAAATGTGACATTTGAACGTATATTAATCTTGGTTTCGTATAATAGAGAAAATTTCTAGGGGCGAAAAAAGAAGTAGTAGTAGTAGTAGTAGTAGTAGTAGTAGTAGTAGTAGTAGTAGTAGTAGTAGTAGTAGTAGTAGTAGTAGTAGTAGTAGTAGTAGTAGTAGTAGTAGTAGTAGTGGTAGTCGTAATAGTAATAGTAATAGTGGTAGTAGTAGTTGTAGTAGTAGTAATAGTCGTAGCAGCAACAGCAGCAGCAGCAGCAGTAGTAGTAGTAGTAGTAGTAGTAGTAGTAGTAGT
The DNA here is from genome assembly GCA_033675545.1 of Elysia crispata. NCBI lineage: Eukaryota > Metazoa > Mollusca > Gastropoda > Plakobranchidae > Elysia > Elysia crispata. The sequence continues at coordinate 21,685 of JAWDGP010001552.1, forward strand.
AGTAGTAGTAGTAGTAGTAGTAGTAGTAGTAGTAGTAGTAGTAGTAGTAGTAGTAGTAGTTATAGTGGTATATTTAAAACTTGATATTTATGTATATATATATATATATATATATATATATATGTGTGTGTGTGTGTGTGCATAATCATCATCCTTTCACACCCACACATTTTTCTTTTTTTTATTTTTAAGCGATTGTTCTTCATTTACATTCCAATTGTTAAATGGGACATATGAAAAATTTTTTCTTATCATGGGTTATCAAAGTTTAGGATAAGTTTGATTTATTATACTGATACAATATTTCTTTGGCGTGTTGAAACTGGTTAAATTAGATGTGAAATAGAAATTCTAAAGCAGCTTTAAATAGTCTTCAACTTAGAATATTTTTTTAGAGAAATTAAGACTAATCAGAACTCATAAGATTCCTAAATCTATATTAAAACAAAAAAATGGAATTTTTTTGTTTGTTTTAGTCAATAACAAATATATAATTTACTCACGCTAAAAACATCTCTATTTTACAAAGTTATTTTAAAAAGCTTAGAAATATGATTTGCGGTCGCAATAAAAAGCAGATGACCTCGTTAGGAAGAGCATTTATGAAGATATTTTGGGACAGGAAATAGGTTTAGATGTAGCAGTTCATAATCCAGAACTTTGCAGATCTTGGAGCCACTCTCACTACGATCTGGTGTCAAAGAGGACAGAGCCACACCCCATTTTATAAATAATAGTGAGTTGTCGGGAAAGAGAGAAAAGCCGTGTCCACTTTGTCAGCAGAAGTTTCTCCTCTCCTCGGATGAGCCTGAGAGACGAATCCTTTTTAAAGGTTTGATGAAGCCGAAGCGTTGGTCTCTTGGCCTTGTAAGTTGTTTTTAGTTGTTAGATTTATCTGCGAAGCAACACTACTGTCCGGGGAGGGAAACATCAATAAAAGTAGCGACACGGCTTCGATCACCTTGTGGAGTTGTTAAGATAGGCTACAAGCATGTAAACTTTTAAACTCTCATGCTCGACTTGATAATGGTCTCCGCATATAATTGCGCTGTTATGATCTATTTGAAAAAACACCATCAGCAGGTATCGTAATAAATCTTCATTTTACACATTTATATCAAACGAAAAATAAGCTTTATCCATTGTTCGTTGATTACCAATCTTTAACTGGATTTTAGACCAAATTATAAACAATAAGTTGTGACTTTCTAAATGTCAAACCAAGACGGATAGACCTACTGTAAACAAGAAGCCCCTGAAAAATCTTTAACTTAGCGAATACAGCGTGTGATCAAGGTTTCAGAATTTTTATAAAAAAAAAAACCTACGCACCCAGCAATACCAGTAAGAACAAAAAAAAATTGTAAAATCAGGAGCGTGTGATCAAGCCCTCTGAATCTTTTTAGACCGAGTTACACACCCAGCAATACCAGTGACAGCAAAAATTAATTGTAAAATCAGGAACGTGTGATCAAGCCCTCTGAATCTTTTTAGACCGAGTTACACACCCAGCAATACCAGTGACAGCAAAAAAAATTGTAAAATCAGGAGCGTGTAATCAAGCCCTCTGAATCTTTTTAGACCGAGTTACACACTCAGGAATACCAATGACAGCAAAAAATAATTGCAAAATCAGGAGCGTGTGATCATGCCCTCTGAGTCCTTTTAGACCGAGTTACGCACCCAGCAATACCAGTAACAGCAGAAATTGTAAAATCAGTAGCGTGCGATCATGCCCTCTGAATCTTTTTAGACCGAGTTACGCACCCAGCAATACCAGTAACAGCAGAAATTGTAAAATCAGTAGCGTGCGATCATGCCCTCTGAATCTTTTTAGACCGAGTTACGCACCCAGCAATACCAGTAACTGCAGAAGTTGTAAAATCAGGAGCGTGTGATCAAGCTCTCTGAATCTTTTTAGACCGAGTTACGCACCCAGCAATACCAGTAACTGCAGAAGTTGTAAAATCAGGAGCGGGTGATCAAGCCCTCTGAATCTTTTTAGACCGAGTTACGCACCCAGCAATACCAGTAACTGCAGAAGTTGTAAAATCAGGAGCGGGTGATCAAGCCCTCTGAATCTTTTTAGACCGAGTTACGCACCCAGCAATACCAGTAACTGCAGAAGTTGTAAAATCAGTAGCGTGTGATCAAGCCCTCTGAATCTTTTTAGACCGAGTTACGCACCCAGCAATACCAGTAACTGCAGAAGTTGTAAAATCAGTAGCGTGTGATCAAGCCCTCTGAATCTTTTTAGACCGAGTTACGCACCAAGTAATACCAGTAACAGCAGAAATTGTAAAATTAGTAGCGCTACCAGTATCGACGCTAGCAGCCACGCCCACGGCACTGGTAACGGTACTGGTGTCAGCAGTAGCACTAGTAGAGTCAGGACCATTATCAGAGGCAGGGATAGTGGTAGCGACTCAATCATGTCCCAGACCAAAATTCTGCTTGTGATATTCTTCTTAATATCCTCAGTCAGGTCAGCGGTTTCGTTTAAGAGTCGTTCTTTCAGTTGTGTAAACTGTTCCGTCATCTCTTGTCTTATTTTAGACACATTATTGAGGTCGGTTTTATTTAGCCCAAACAGGTGTTTTTCATTCTCTTGTATTCTTTTTACCACCTGTTCCAGTTTGAGATCCACATAGCTGCGAAGATCAGACCTGACATTCAGTGCGGTAATTTCCTTCAGGCTGTTGGATGTCACAGGCCACAGTGACGATAGCAGTGGCAACAGCAGAAGAAAAAATAGAATTAGTATAAACAGAAGTTTCCGTATCCGTGATGTATGAAGTTGTGGATAAGATGAAGCAAGTGACTTCATTATCTCCAACAATAAACTGTCTCGTATGCGTTCAAAATGATTTCTGTTTGTTTTTGTTTCCACTTTTCTATCATCATCATTTTTTTTCTGTAGTGCTTGTTTTTTTAACTCCAGAACTTGATTTTCCAGCTCTTGTGAATATCGCGCCGCTTCTTCTGAGACTTTCTCTAATTTATTAAGTTTTTCTTCTAACCTTTCCGATCTTTGTTCTGCTTGTTTTGAATTCTTATCAACATTCTCTAGTATAACACCGATTTTTTCTGCAATACCCTGTAAAAGTTCTTCCCTTAGCTCATCAATTTGATTATTCATGTATTTCAAATTTTTGTTCGTCTTCTGAGAATTTCTTATCTCTATTTCTTTGAAAGAAGTTGTCTTTTTCTGAACGTGTTGTTTTAGCTTCTCAAGATCTTTTTTCAGCTTTTTCGGTAACAGCTCAGCTTCTTTAAACTTCATGTCAGTGTAATGCCCTTCCCCTAACACCCGACTGTCTATCATGTGAATTAATTCATGACGCTGTGTGTTGAGAACATCCTCCGAACCAGCGTTATCAAACAGAATACACCGCTCTTGTGTCGCTTGAAAAAGACCTCCGGGAATTCCCCGACAGTTCCTAATCCAATCTATAAAAGACACCGTGATTTCTCCTTTGTTCTGCGCCTCTTGAAACCTGTCTCCTCGGGTCACGACAATCACACCTTTCCTTGTCACTAAGTCCGACAAAGAGTCGTGTAGCATCATCCGTTTTGCCGATAAGGGAGATTTCAAGCTTAAGTCTGAATTAATCTCCAGGATGATTATCACCGCGTGGTAGGCCGGGGAGGTGATTTGGGAGACGTGTTCCTCACTTAAGATATCTAGAGAAATGGGCACAGTTAATAGATCTAGACCTATCCGCCTATACGCTGCTGTCACCAGAAGCAGCCTTCCATCTGGTAAATTAAATCTTTCCTGCTTCTTTTGTAAAATCTCCGACATACTGAAGGCTTTTCGGCCCAATAGGGCGTCACCTGTGTCTATCATCTGCCTCTCTGACCCGAGCAACAAAACTTGAAGTTGCGATGACATCTGGTAAAAGTAAAGAACATGAGGTTAAATCAATTTTATTCAAAATTTTCAGACCCTGGTAATTGACAATATTAGAAACTAAAAATTTAAAATGAACACGAGGCTGAACAATAAGAAAACTTCAATTCATCTTCTATAGTAAAAAGAAATATCCGTTTAAATCGGTCAAAAACATTACAAATAATAGAAGAAAAGAATATATTGTAAACACGGTGAATATATTTGTGTTAGCGAGTGGGACTATCTTTAATATAAAGAGGAAAAATAAACTACTAAAACAAAAATAAACTAACTAATTGCAGTGATAAAGTAAAAACTCGAATAAGGCACACATATAAGGTTGCAAAAAATACTATAGATAGGTTTTGTATTAAGTGGGGAAATAGTTGTAGTAAAAACAAAGGAAATGGAAAATTGAGACGTTAAGAAAACTAAGTAAAGAATTAAAAAGTACTGCAGCATGCAACTCTAAATTCAATACCTGTCAAAGGCAAAAAAACTTTAATTAAACAAGAGCTACAGAGTCAACGATCAAAACTAAATTATCAAATAAAAACTCTGAAAACATAAGTAAAAGTCAACTATTTACGTCAGTTAACAATTTTTACAATACCCAATTGTTCAAAGTCAACAATTTCGTACAGAAACAAGAATCAAAAGGCCAACCAAATTATTAAAATAAATGTAAACTGAAAATGTTAAAAATGCCTGCTTTGATAGCATAGCAGCCGCATTTTCAATATTTGATAGACTTGGCTTTGTACTTCATCCTTAGTAGTCAGTTCTCACGTCCACTTAACAGATTAAATATTTGGGATTCATTATCAATCCCAAAACTTTGATGGTAAGACTGGCTGAGAAGCAGAAACTAACCATTCTAAAGATGTGTAATGAATTTCTCAGAAATCGCATTCAACCTATTAGAAATCCAGCACGTCTTAATGCGCTAATTATAGGCAGTTTTCCTGCAGTTCCCTACGGGTCCCAATAGTTCAGAAATTTATGAAGAGTCGAAAGTAACCGCTTATTAAAGTACCGGAAACAAATTGGAACGAAACATGGCAATATCCATAAAGGCAAGGAAAAAAGAGAATGATGGAAACACAACACTAATATTCCTTTCAGCCTAATAGGAAGAAATCGAGTCCCATATAAATATAAAAATTGCAGCTAGTTTGAAAGAAATTTACAACCACAGTAATGTTGTTCAGAGGTTTTCTGGTCAGTTACAGAAGTAAATAGCATCCACATCCACGAGTTAGAAATTATAGCCGAGTTTATTTTTAAACTATAATTGTGACACACATTTATGGTCAAGTCTTAACAGATAACGTAGCCACCATAGAAACCATTTATATAGAATTGGTTCGTTGTCACCCCCTTTACTAGAAACTGAGGCTCTTCATATTCATTGTGTCGAGAAGAGACTGCAGAAACAGGGATTTTCTATAGAGGTACTAATAATCGATAAAAAATTCTCATGGAAATGGCAGGTATTGATATAACATTCTATATAGCTCAAAGCACTCGAGCCGCTAACATTTTTTGGGCACTGAAAGCAAGCATGCCGTTAGCTTTTGCGCGCTGCTGGCTAGCATCAAAGCAGCATCTGTCATAAGTTTTTTTTTTTTTTTTTTAAGTGTAATATGACTAGCAAATTTGCGATAGTATTGTACTAATCCTAGCAAACCTATTATTTTTACTCCTCTCATTGATTTGTTGCATATATCCAGACATATATACAGGTAAGCTACAGTTTACTTTGTGCTTTAAGTATAACTCTGTACAATGACAACGAGACAGAATACGGGTACAGTTTCATGGATAATAAAACTGCTTCAGGACAAGTTGTATCTTCAAATGCACATCTTGTGGACTATCTATAATTGTTACGCTCTATTATATTTAATCTTCAAATAAT
>JAWDGP010001552.1:30000-47500 GCA_033675545.1 Elysia crispata
AATTACGGTCCAGAATTAAATTGACAACTGATAGTGAATTTATGTTCCTAACTTGCATCGCTCAATTAAAAAAAAAATTGTACTTAAAGTCTATATCAGAAGATGATGATGTTGATGATGGTGACGATTATGATGGTGATAATGGTGATGATAGTCATTTGGTATCGAGACCTCACCAGCTTTCCTACAGCATAATTATGTTCGCAATTATCAGATATATACATTTTATTATAAACAATAGGGTTATATTTTCCCATTCTATTAGTACTTACATATATATATATATATATATATATATATATATATATATATATTTATTTATTAAGTTATATCGATAGTCTGCTTTAGTGTTTTAGTTATTAGAATTTGAGTTTTAATAAACTTAGAAAATTAACCCCCACTAATTCACATTTTTAGACTATAATGACTATTCTACCGTGTATTATTTAAAGATAAAAACCATACATGACAATGAGATCTACTTTAAGTTTGTATAAAAAGATATATTTTCCTAACGAAGACATGTTAAAACGGAATTTAAATTTAATATACCTCATCTTAGTACTCTCGACAAAAACAATCATTAAGTAATTTTGTAAAAATCGATTCGTTTTAGAGTTTAATACAAACATTCATTATCATAATTATAAGATTAAATAATTGCATAGCGATACATACCCACAAGGCTCCGAAATTTTTAAAAAAATTGAAAGGAATTCAATGCCTGAGAATTATCGTTTTAAAAAGATCTTTAAAAAGATCTTTAAAAAGGACATGTCTAACTGATGATACATTTTTTTCTACCTCAGTAATAGTGATCACATACTTCAGTGATCAGAAGTAAAAATAAAACTTTCCAAGGTTATGATAAACTCTGGGACTGTCCACCAGATCCATATTTAAACGTTTGGTTTCTAAAGACAAACAATGCTTAAATGAAAATAAGAAGGGTAGTAAAAAAAAAATGCAAGATAATTACGATGTGCAAATGTTCTTGATAAAATAATTGGCCCCAGAGTAAGTTTTAAAAAAAAAGATAAAACAGTGATACATTTGAAAAACAATACAAATGTTTATCTATGTTATAAAGTTTTTAGGTCAACATGCAAAGGCTTGTAAGTAGGGCATTAGAAAAGATAATCTCTCTCATACACACATCTTTATGTAATCAGACCTAGCTGGGTGGATATTCCCTTAACTTACTTAGTCACTACTGTAATACGACCCACTGGTCTAGTTATCTATAGAAGCTCAGCGCTTCTTCCTACTCTAAGTAATTGCAGGCCCTAAATGGTTATGGTAGCGTGCCTAGCAGCAGTGCAATACTGAAGAGTTCACACTCTTGGGTCCTTGAGTATCAGTGGAGTACTAAGGCCACTGTTCCCTAACTAATATGAGTGGGTGTCGAGACTTGACAAGAACAGAATAGCTACACTCCAGAAAAGGAAGAACACAAAAGAGAAGAAGTTAAAGTTACCACCTATAATATGTTTATTCCACGAATACTCAATTATTAATGAATTAAGGCAATTCTCAAAGAATAAAATAAAAAATACAAAGATGATCCAAAAGCAATTAAGCAATAAAGTGTACTAACAAATGGTCAGAATGATAAGCGCCAAGCAGATACTCGAGATAAAGTGCTGATATTATACTAAGATCAGATACTAAAACAAAATGGCCAGAATACTAAGTAATGGTCAGAACAGAAGATACTAAGAACTAAACAAAATGCCCAATAAAAATGTCTAATACTAGATTCTAGATCTAGTCAAAATGGTCGGAATAAAAATACCTAATAAAAATGACCAATAGTCAATATACTTAATAGTCAACCAACGCCCGAGTCACGGTGATAATCACGTAGAATTAAAACAAATGATAATCCAACACAAGTAGCTTTCACAATAGTTCAATAGCATCCACAATAATTTCTCACTAAAATTCCAAACAATACTACTGGTACTATCCAACGTGGCCTCCAGATACTCCAAAAAGATACTGACAACGAGTCTTTCCGAGCTCTACAATTTATAGTACAAGCTCAGTCGGCAAAGTCCCCCGTCAAAGACTTACCTGGTTTCCCAGTTCGTCCCTAGAACAAGGGTCAATGCCCACCGAGGAAAATCTACTCCGTCGAACGGCACAACCCGTTTCCCCAACAAAAACATCACCCGACCGAGATCATAGAATCAACGGAATCCATCGTTACATCTACGTACGATTCCAGCATCCCCCGATCAAAGTACGTCCAAAACCGGCCGAGGAAAAGCCTCTTTGGCCAGCGGGGACAAATAATTGGTTGGGAGAGGGGCAGTGCGCAGAATGATACAAGGTTCAGTGCAATGGCTAGGGGTGGTGATGTCAGCGGACAGGATCTTGCTGATATGAGGGTTAGATAAGGCTATGGATCTAATTCAAATGGGGAATCGTTGATAGCAAAATGATACTTGAGAGACGAGACGTAAATTATCTCTCATAGATAGGTGGTAGTGCACAAGGTCATGACAATTTGGGTAAAATCTTATAAATATCCAAAAAAGCTTTCTATGCACATGCATTGAGAGAAATGCACGGTAGCTTCTAAGCGTGTTAAACTTGTGTGTAAATGTATACAGCAGCACAGGTGTTTACTAATTCATTTATCTCTCTGTCTTCCATTTACTCGATCTCTCTCTCCCTCTATCTATCTTTCTTAAATATCCATAAGTCATATTTCCTTGTCAGTACCTATTTCTGTCCTATTAGTTACAGCCAACCAATATTTTCTTTTCTGATATCTCTCTCTCTCTCTCTCTCTCTCTCTCTCTCTCTCTCTCTCTCTCTCTCTCTCTCTCTCTCTCTCTCTCTCTCTCTTTTAGTCACTATTCCTGAGGCCTCTGTTTTTGTCAATGTGGATGGCTCCTTGGTTAAGTGCCTGGTCTTGGCTCGGCAAGGCGATAGGTGCCGTATCGAAGTGCAGGTTCGATCCCTGTCCATATCTTTGTTTTTTTTTTTATTCACGTCTTTCGTCCTATTTGTCGACATGGAGCTAGAATTAGGTTTGTGGTTCTGTCTCTCTTTAACCCGATGAAAAGACAAAATGCGAGAGAGAGAAAGAGAGAATCCAAATAGAAAGTAAAAACACCACCCTTGGAGGATAACTTGGTAATTATAAAGGATCGAAAAGGACGCGTGTGTGTCTATAAATAAGTATAATACAAGGATCCTATAATTTCGAGAATCAGATGTATCTCTCTCTTCCCCTCTCTCTCTACCTCTGTTTTATGAATTTTGATATATTTTGTTTATGCCCCTGTCTCAGTCTGTATAAAGCTCATTCTTCCTCTACACCTATTTGTCCCTATTTTTTTCTTTCTCTTCTGTGTGCCGCTTCTGTTTTCTATGAATATTTTGTTTTTGTAAACGTTGTGTCCGCATCTAAATCAGTATATTAATCCGTCTGTTTTTGTAACTGCGTGTCGCTATTTCTTCTATTTCTTTCCGGTTGTTCCTCTTGCGTTTTCTCCTTATCTCTCTCTCTCTCTCTCTCTCTCTCTCTGTCTCTCTCTGTCTCTCTCTGTCTCTCTCTGTCTCTGTGTGTGTCTCTCTCTCTCTCTGTCATCTAAAAATTTTTATATATATTGTTTATGCCTTTGTCTAAATTTGTATAAATCTCACTCTCTATACCTGTGTGTCCCTATTTATTTATTTTTTTCCGGATATTTTTCCCTTCCACGCTCTCTCAACCTGTCTCTCTTTTACTCGTTCTCGATCTTTCTCTCTGTCTTTGCCTCTGTCTCCCCCTTCCCCTTTCTCTCTCTTTTCCTCTATTTTATGAATATTTTCTTGTTAATGTTGTGTCCACATCTAAATCAGTTAATCAATCCGTCTGTCTTTGTAACTGCGTGTGCTGTTTCTTCTATTTCTTTCTGGTTCTTCCTCTTTCGTCCTCTCTCACTCCCTTTCAGTTTCACTTACTCGTTTTTTTGGTTTTTTTTTTACTTACTCGTTTTTTCCTATGTGTGGGGGCTTTGGGGGAGAGTGGGAGGGGAGCATGGGGGGTGTCAATATGCCAGTAGTATACAGAGGAGGGGTGGGGGGGGGGGTTCTGGACCACCTTGCACGAAAAACATACCTGGCCTACATACACTCGAACCCCAATTGTCCATGTACGCAAAACACTTTTTTCGTACACACACTCGGACCCCAATTCTGCATGTACGCAAAACACTTTTTTCGTACATGCACTCGCGAGGCAATTCTGCATGTACGCAAAACGCGCCAATTCTTTATGTACTCCGAGAGGCCCGGTTAACCAGGAAGGGCCCGCCCCACCCCCCTGGCGGGCCACCCAATACCGCAGCCAGATAGTTTCTTGCAGATGGAGGGCCATTTAGATAGACGCTGTGCTTTAGGTATACCAGAAAGGTGAAGGGTCACAATCACTGCTCCTGGCTTAAGAGCGGGGAAACCGAAGTCTGTGGGAAGAGCTGCCTGTGGGAGCATTGCAAAATCCATCTGGCTAAGATCCGCAAGGGCTGTAAAGAAGTCCCTGTGCCTTGCATGCAGGGGGTGTGGGCAGGGAGTCCAAAGCGATATCCCTCTATGTAGGACTGTGGGCGGGAAAAAGTCCGTCTGCGGCAAAAAGCGTTGGAGAGGAAAGCTCGAATAGTCTTTGATTCGGTTCTAGAACAGCTTATTGCTGAACGAACGCCCATTTAAAGACTTGCGTTGCCTAGGGTATACCCACCCAACTCGGTAGCTATGGATAAATACATAGAGCAGATACTGGCAGAGATGCCCGATTCGACTCTCCACGATGTGGTCAGAAACATCCTGGATGAGCCCATTCCCGAGGCTGTGAAAAGGCGTTTGTTGAAGCCTCTACAGCCTAAGAAATATCGGCCTACTCCTCCACCACGCAAGGCAAAAGCGAGGAAAAGGAAGGCCATCCAGGAGGAATTTGACCCCATCCCGAGCCACAAGGTTCTGAGGTCTGTGGAGGATTATCAAAATGAGCTCCAGGGTCTGTTTGAAGAGAACAAACCGGAAGAACTCACCTTCCGGCAAACACCATGGGCGCTCGGAAATTTCCTGCGCGGGTGGCAAATGGATGTGCCCCAGGAGCACCCACAGGGTGCTGATCCAAGAACCTTCCTCGAGAGTGTAGAACCCCAGATCCGCAGGAAGCTCGAGGAGGAGCTCAGAGCCCTCGGAGAAGGATTGAAATTCCAGCTGGCTCTCAAGGTGGAGCTTGTAAAAGTGAACCCAGACGGCAGCGAGGAGTTCATGGAGCCCATCCTACGCCACAAACAGGAGGCCGTCCTTCAGAAAAGCGAGATCAAGGCAGCCCTCGAGGAAGCATTCCCGAGGTTGCTGGAAACCCTCGAAAAATGGACCCAGAGAGGATCTGGGTGGGCGGTAGTGCAGGTTCGCACCCTTTGGTTAGATATCGCCCGATATCAACCTCTCCGGGGCGGATCCTACATCCCATTGCCGCCGGAACTGAAAAACAAGAAGGCGGTGGTCAACGTTAAAAACAAGGATGACCACTGTCTGCGATGGGCCCTCCGATCTGCCCTGTTTCAAGCTGCAGATCACACAGACAGACCCACCAAATACCCCACCGCAGATGGCCTAGACTTCACCGGCGTCGATGCCCCCACACCCATCTCTCAGATCGGCAAGGTGGAGCGCCAGAACGACCTTGCCATCAACGTGTTCGGCTGGGACAAGGGAGTGATAGTGCACCACGTAAGCAAACAGCCAGAAGACATGCCCAGGACAAATCTACTGCTCTTCCAGAAGGCCGACAAATTTCACTACACCTGGATCAAGGACCTCAACCGACTTCTATACGACCAGAACAAACACAGAGAGAAGAAGCACTTCTGCGAGCGTTGCCTCCATGGGTACAAGCGCGAGGATCTGTTGGAAGCTCATCGGTCAGAGTGCAAGGGAATCGGCCAGACGGCTGTACGGGTGGAGAGGGCAAGCTCACCTTCCAGAACCACCACAAACAGCTGCCTGCGCCTTACATTATCTACGCCGACTTCGAAGCACTCACCACGAAAGTCGAAGGGCCGGAGCTCGACCCGACAAAAAACAACACCCAGAGGACACAACACCACGAGGCATGCAGTAACTGCTATGTGGTGGTGCGGTGCGACGGGAAGACAGAGGCGCCTGCCGAATACCGGGGGCCCAACTCAGCAGAACACTTCCTCCGAGCTCTCCAAGCGGAAGAGCGTGGGATCCAGAAGACATTGGCGAACCCGCAAGCCATGAGAATGACAAGCACAGACTGGAAGAGCCACAGAACCGCTAGCAGATGCCATGTGTGTGACGGGCTCCTGGAAGGAGACTCTGTCCGGGACCACTGCCACATCACCGGCAAGTACCGGGGAGCCGCCCACAACGCCTGCAATCTCAAACTGCGGCTCAGCCCCAAAACCACTACCATACCTGTGGTCTTCCACAACCTGCGGGGGTACGACAGCCACTTGTTGATGCAAGCCATCTCCAAGGTGGAGGGGCGGATGAGCTGCATCCCCAACAACACCGAGAAGTACATATCCTTCTCCCTGGGGCAGCTGCGCTTCATCGATAGCGCCCAATTCCTGCAGGCGAGCCTCGACAAGCTGGTATCCGCAAACAAGCCCGAGGCCTTCCATATCACAGCCCGCTACGAGCCCGACCACCAAAAGCGCACGCTGCTCATGCGCAAAGGAGTGTACCCCTATGAGTACATGGACTCCTGGGAGCGCTTCGAGGAGACCCAGCTTCCACCGAAGGAGGACTTCTACTCCAAGCTCACAGGCGCAAATATTTCCGATAGTGACTACACCCATGCCCAGAGGGTCTGGGAGACCTTCGGGTGTCAAACCCTGGGCAACTACACCGACCTCTACTGCCGGACCGACGTGCTGCTCCTTGCCGATGTCTTTGAGAACTTTCGAAAGACCTCCCAGAAACAATATGGGTTGGACCCGGCGAATTATTACACCAGTCCAGGCCTAACTTGGGATGCTCTCCTCAAAAAGACCGGAATAGAATTGGAGCTGCTCACAGACTACGACCAGCACCTCTTCATCGAGAAGGGGATGCGTGGAGGCATCTCTATGGTGTCGAAGCGCCACGCCAGGGCGAACAACCCCGCAGTAGAGGGATACGACCCGGAGAAGCCCAACAGCCACATTCTCTACCTTGACGCCAACAACCTTTACGGGTGGGCCATGAGCCAGCCCCTTCCGACTGGCGGATTTCGATGGGTAGAGGACTGTGATGGGCTGGTTGGTACAATAAAAGACCAACCGGCCGACGGGCCCGAGGGTTTTATCCTCGAGGTGGACCTGGAGTACCCCCAGGAGCTTCACGATGAGCACAACGCCTACCCGCTCGCTCCAGAGCGCATGGTGGTTCAGAAAAAGTGGATGTCAGAGTATCAGCATGGCCTTCTGGGCGCAGGGGTGGTGTCCGCCGAGGTCGAAAAGCTGGTCCCCAACCTCCGCGACAAGAACCACTACGTGCTCCACTACCGCAACCTCCAGCTTTACTTGGGACTCAGGATGAAGCTGAAAAAGGTACACCGCGCCCTGCGCTTCGAGCAGAGCCCCTGGATGGAGCCCTACATTCGGATGAACACAGAGCTGCGAAAGCAGGCAACCAGCGCCTTCGAGAAGGATCTCTACAAGCTCGCCAACAATTCTGTGTTTGGAAAAACGATGGAGAACCTGCGAAAGTGAGTCGACGTGAAGCTGGTTCGATCGCACGAGGAGGACAAACTCCGCCGGCTCCTGGCTAGCCCGTCGTTCGCCAGAGCTAACATCTTCGACGACGACCTCGCCGCCGTGGAGGTCCACAAGAGCCGTCTAGTCCTAAACCGCCCTGTATTCGTGGGTATGAGCATCCTAGACCTCTCGAAGACGCTCATGTACGACTTCTACTACAACCAGCTCTTGGCCCAGTACGGAGACCGGTGCCAGCTCCTCTACACCGACACCGACAGCCTCCTCCTTGAGATCCAGACGGAGGACGTCTATCGGGACATGTTTGCGCATGCAGGTCTATACGACACGTCCGACTACCCACGCGAGCACCCTCTGCACAGCGTTGAAAACAAAAAGGTGCTGGGGAAGATGACAGATGAATGTGCCGGGCGTCCCATCGCGGAATACATCGGCTTGCGCCCCAAGATGTACAGTATCCTCGAGTCTAACGGGAACAATACGAAGAAGGCCAAGGGCGTTCGAAAGTACGTTGTGAAAAAGCAGATAAGACACAAACAGTACTGGGAGACCTTCCACCACGGCATGGATGTCCTGCGATCAGAGCGTCTTCATATCTATGGGCAGCGCCTCCACAAGGTATCGCTGTCCCCCTTCGACTCCAAGCGGTGGATCGCAGAAAAAGGGGTGGAAACTCTAGCCTATGGGCACAGGGATGCCCTACCGGCTGGGGCGGCGGAGATGAACGCTTACATTAACGAATTTCTTAACGGTTGAGAACACCATCTGGAGGCAGTTGAGTCGAAGGAGGCACAACCAAAAGCTCCTCACGGACAAACCCCCGACTAGGTCCTTGACCTACGGAGTCAAGATAATAAAGCACTAGCTCGCCGGGCTTGGTCACGGTGCGCCCTAGCCGGTACACCCGGAGGGACCACACAGGGTCAGTGGCGCGACGCCGCCCACCCTCGAGTTCGCCGGTTTGATAGAGGAAGCGAACACCAACCCCCGAAGGGAGCTTCTGCTCTTGAAGGCCAACAGGACGGCCGGGAACCGTAGAAGAGGGCTCTCCACTCACAGACTTCGCCCTAATAGCCTCAGAAGGGCGCTTACCGGTCAGCCGGGTGACCTCTCCATTCAGAGCAGAGACAACCGCAGGCAACCGCCGCACCCACTCTGTGGATCGCCCACCAACAGGCAGCCGCATCTCCTGGGCGTACTGGTGGCCGAAGAGCCTCTCAGACAGAGTTCTGTTCCACCGCTCCACGATTCCTTGGTCCCGGTGGGAATCGACCCGGCCGCGCCTGACCTCGACGTTGTGTATAGCAAGGAGTTGGCTAACTGCCCCCATAAATTCGCGTCCGGGTCAACCTGGAGAAGCTTGGGCCACTTCAGAGGCCCCCGTTTGTAGATGCGAGGCAGGGCATCGGCGACCTCTTCTGCGCCCTTGCTAGTCAGCGGCTCGGCCTCCTTGTACCGCGAGGCAACGTCGACTACGGTCAGGGCGTACTTATAAGTCCTCCGTCCCACGCGGTCGTGGGGAAGAAAGAGCAGGTCAGCCTGGTGGACCTCATTTGGCACCTGGACATCAAACTTAGGTCTCGGTATGTGCCACACCGCAGGCAGGTAGATCTGCCAGATGGCTTGTTTCTTCAGCCAGTCCTTAGCCACATCGAGAGGGGCCCCCGCTGCAGACGCCAGCTTCTTAACGGCGGCGATTCCTTTCCAGTAGCCCCCGGGGCTGTAGTAAATCCTCGACAGGCGAGAGTCCATTGTCACTTATTCCAGAAGCCCAACCAACCTCCAACACACCGATACCACGCAACCCATCGCGAGCGCGCGTGTAGGCCTGGAAAAAATGAGGGTCTCACAACTTACATCTTAGCTATCTTGTATGTCACAAGGCCGGTTGCGGCCATCCCCAGGACGATGAAGACGATCTCACGGTCTTTTTGTGCGCTACTAGGTGTATAAAAGTCGGAAAGCTGGGGCTCGGGGACCAGCGGGGCGAGGGTTTCCCCGGTGAGGCGGGTGTACTCGCGCCACGCTGCGTCGGCGTCGTGGAAGTCCTGGACTGCCTGGTATTGTTCCCTGAGCTTTTTGTTGATCCAGTCAAGGCGTTCAGTACGCTTCTGAGACCATTCAGCCTGGGCGGTCTGCAGCTGCTCCATGGCCTTGTCGTGTCTTTTCTGTTCTTCGGCTGTATCTCCTTGGTCGAGCTTCGAGAACAGGTAATTGCTTCCCGAGAACGCCAGAGCGTTCACGAGGGCGCCTCCGACGAGAAGTGCGACGCTAGCCATTGTGCTACTACGCAATGTTAGGGGGAATAATCCCACGTTTAATCAATTCGTCCCTAGTTAAAATGGCGAATCAGACATTCATAAACACCAGCCCGGCGTCGCGTACCGTCAGGTCGAGTTTTGGCAGCGACCTCTTGACGGCCATCTGGCCAAGTTTTGCGTACCCTACCGATAACCCGCTGACAACGGCGGCATGATATAGGGCGTTCGCTATAGCTTTTCCGTCAATCGAAGTCATGGCGTTGTTATTCCATATAATGTGGACTATGTGAAACCTTCAATTGCTGAGCAGACCTCGCGCTGTTCTGCAGGGTCGGGGTCTTTTTCTCCTTTGGCGGCCTCGGTTCTGCGCGGTGCGAGGCGGTCCAATAGGCCAGCCCCCCGATAGCGGCCACCAGTACGCCTACAGGCCAGGGGAACATAGAGCCATCCGCTTCTTCTTTTTTGTCGCTGCGTCGGAGCGGAGCGGCTTCCGCGTCGGGCGGGTCGGCCACGAACGCGGGATCCCGCAGAGCCTCCTTGGCTGCCGCGAGTTCTCTCTCAAGGCGCTCCGACTTGGCTTTCCTGGAGGCGGCGCCGGCACGCCCCGCGGCAACCTTCTTCTCGTCTTTCAGTTTAGACGGCCGGCTGGGTGCCGTCTCGGCCGTCACCCTCAAAACAGGTTGTGCCGGTTGAGACTGTGGCTCCGTCGAGGCCGCCGGCGTGGTTGTCTCCGGTGGGGGCGACTCCGCCGGTGCAGTCACATTGCTGTCTCTCGAGTCCATCCTCTTCTATACGTCTTGGACACTGGTGTCCAAATTGGCAGTACTTAGTTGTGGTCAACGCCGCGGTGATCGGCGCCAGAAGCTTTCCATAGCGGTAATACAGTTCGCAAGCAGTGCTGTTGAGCGCGTGGTCGACAAACGGGTCGGACTCGAGGTCCTCCATGAGAGGCTGCCGGTTCTCGGGCGGTATCGGGAGAAACATAGTGGCCACGGTTGTATATAACTGTAGCACAGCCTTACCCAACGTTTTTGTCATGCAAACACCGAGTCGTGCCTCGTAGCGGGTGTAGAGTTTTCTAACCTCGTCGTCGCCCATTTTGTCGATTTCTTCCACGGACAGGGACTTCCCAAGGTACTGTCTGGTCTGCCCCCCCCCCCCCGCTGCGATAATGGCCAGCCTATCGCGCTGTTCCGCCACCGTTGTAGGCTGTGGCACAGCTGGTTTAACGATCGCCGCGGGCGCAGCGGACGCTGGTTGTACGACCTCGGTTTCATCGGCGAGCAGTCCGTCGAGCAAATCGTCCATTCTTGATGTCTTCGTATGTAACGAGGAAATAAGTTTCCGAATTTCTCGCCTAGCTCTAATATATTCGTGGACTATCCACAGGAGAACCACAAGTGTGGTCAAAGAGAGAGCCGTGTTTAATACCGCGAACAACATCAGCTAAGCAAATGATATGAAGATGGTTGCGAAGTGTTTAACAGCAGCTTAGCATGTTTCTTCAAGGCGAGCTGACACCTAACGGCTACTCGTTCTTCCCGTTTCGCTATAACGTCGTTCTCCCGGAGGCACTCCTCGAAAGAGTCTCGGTCCTTACAGTGGAATAAAGCCACCCACTGGGTCTGTTCACGCAGGTCTTTGAGGACCGAATTGTATCGCTGAGACAGCACCCAGACGGATTGCTGGGCGTGGCGGCCGGAGAAGGCCAACTCCGAGAGGGTGTCTTTCTTTTTCGTCAACGCCTGCGAGGCGCTGCAGTCGTCGATGATGAAAAGGGTCGGCTCGCCTTTGAAACGGTGGTACCAAAAGCGAAGCCAATCGTGCAGTCTTTCTTCAGGGTCGACAATATATATCTCAGGGTCCCCCCATATCCATGTACGACCCTGGTAGGTGGTGTTGTGCCGGATGGTGGGGCATAGTATGACGATGTGGTGGAAGACCCCGCGATAGGGCCCCTCGAGGAGGTCTAGGACGAATACTGTCTTCCCGCAGCCTGTTTGCCCGCAAATGATCGCCGAGTGGGGGGAGTGGGGTAAGGGCGCTCTAATAGAGGACGGAAACGATGCGGCCATTTTCCAGGTTAAGTTGGGCATCCATGACCACGTACAAATAGATGTTCAAAGCGCCAGCGGCCTCGGCCTTCTTGGTGATCTGGATGGTAATACCTTCGCTGGCGTTCTCTATGCGACGCCCGTTGCCGTGGAGCTGATCGTCATCACTCGACCGCAGGTCCAGCCACAGGCAGTACTTACTGGTAAAGTACTCGCCTAGAGACACATCCGCTAGAGCAAGGTCTTTCGCAACCGCGCCTGTCACGGGGCTCCGCTTAGGGCCGCCTGCGTAAAGCTTTCTGGCTTCGTCCCACTGATGGTACGCGCGAAGCCCCTGGCTGTACAATTGATTCGGGACGCCCTCGATTGTGACCTCGACCTTGGTAAGTTGGGGGTTGTAGAAAGCCTCGGTGTCGCGCTTGTAGGCAGCTGCGGGGTCCTCGAATAACATAAGAACACCCTTCATGGAACGCGCGGGGACGTTGAGATTGATGTTCCAGAGCGTGTCGCTTTTGTTGGCTGTGATCTTGCGGTGGCGCAGAACGCGGTCGTACAGGATCGCCAAGCAGCTAGCGTACTGGTTGCGGATATTTCGGGCGAGGTCCTCGTTGGTGACCTTGTCGAACTCGAGACAGATGTTATCGATCGTGTAGCTGCTGTTAACATCGGTCGCTATTATGACTCGACTGTAGTCGTTGAAAGTGAGCTCGTATTCTAGGCGGTCCCCCAGGGCCGCCTGGTGGAAGGGCATGTGGGACTCGAGCAGTTCGAAGTCCAGCGGCACGAAGAAGCGGTTCCCATGCGCGGTGGCAATGGCCTGGTCGACGGCAACGTCCGCAGCGTCTCCTGCGCCGACACGAAGTTTGGTCACGTTTCGGTCGGCAGTAGTGTCAATGCCCTGGTATTGGGCTTTCTCCCGCTCGAGAGCGGTCTTCCAGAGGTCTTGATAGCAGTAATATACGTCGCTGTCATCGATAGACATCACCTCGTTGCCGGAGATTTTAATGGTCAATTTCTTGTCCGCGGCGCGCCCTATATTCTGGACCAGGGTCCGGTTTGCGTCGGTCGAGGTCAGTGAGATGGTGAACGCCAATCTCGCGGATCCGGGCACGACAACGTCATTGCTCCCCAGATTTGGGAAGCGAACCAGCAACTGCTGACACTGATCAATCGTCGCCGGGTTGTTGGTGACAACAACTGACTGCCGCACAGCCTTGACCCCAAGGGGGTCGCGGAGACGGCGGTAAGGATTGAGTTTTTTCCCGTATGCGCTCGAAGCCATGATATATTGAACTTGGGTAAACTGATCTTCAATACGAAAACACCATGGATGACATCGATCCGTTTTATCATGCCGGGGGTTCCCGCGGTGTTATTACCGATGATATCCCCCCTCAAGGTTTTTACTCCTCCCGACGCCACGGGCGGTGGCGCTGAAACCTCATTCAGCACCCCGAACGTCGACGCCTATGGAAGACCGATCGATACCCTCTACGACAATAGAATCCGCGATGGAAGTGCGTTCGATACCCAGGCCGACGTTCACAACTCCTCTGGAACTTCGGTTGGTACCCTCCCCGATCCTCCCAGAATCACCCCCTCCTCCAGACCTGGAGACAACATCGGGAACCTTCGGGATAAAATCGCCGCCGCCAATTTAACCGCCGCGAAAACAGCCCTGGTAAATAAATACTACCAGTCGATTGCAGAAAATTATGAAGGCTTGCCCCTCCCCGAAAAAATCCCCTATGACCAATTCAAAGTTGGCGAGGATGGTAAAACCCTTTACTGGACCCCTAAAGAGGGGAAAGTGATTCCTTTGAGAAACAACAGGGGCGGCGGCTTCCTTGCTCTAAGTACGTTAGCCTCAAAGTACGGTAATGGCGGGACAGCTGCCATAACCACATCCATGGGGCTCGAAGATTACAAATCGAAAACACGAAAAACAGGAGAACTCAGCGACAAGGGCAAGAAAAACGTACAACACGCCTATGATATCCTCCCCGCCGAAAATGTGAACATCACCCCCAACGTGGCCGACCACACGATTGCAAGCACAGAAATAGCAACCAAAGCCCTCGATGAGGAACTCACCCCTGAGCAGTCCGCTGCTTTGGAGACTATCGACGACCCGCCGTTGGATCTCCAGTGGGTGACTCCGGCGAGGATGAAGTTAAGGAACCTTAGCTCGGAAATAACTCGAATGAGGGACTCGCTGGTGAACAACGAAGCCAAGCTCTCGGAGCTGGAAGAGCACCTTGCCAAGGAGAGACGCAAGCTAGAAGAGGCCCCGGACGAGGCTACCAGAAACCTCATCTTCGAACGAATAAAAGGCCTGGAGGACGAAATGACCACCCACCGTGAGAATGCTTCCGGGAACAGAGAGGCTCTCCGATCCCAGATCAGCCGTATACGTGAAACCCTGCACCGGATCCTTCATGAGGACAAAACCCTCGCCGAGCGAATAAAGCAGGGAATCACGATCGCGTCGATCCTTACGGCTATCGGGATGACTATTAGCACCCTTGTCCTGGCTCTCACGGGCGGTTCTGGGAGCGGCGCCGCCCCGCCACAGCCAACCCCGCCGCAGCCTCCCGACAAGGGCGGAATCAAAGAGTGGCTTAAAAAACACCTCCGGAGCCTCGGAAGAATCCTGGCTAAACTGGCTGACAAGGCGGCGGCCGCCCTTCCAGGAATTATCGGGTCAATCGTCTCCTGGATCCTGTCCCTCCTCGGGAAGACCGCGGTCTGGCTGGCTGGAAATCTGTGGGCCGTTCTTCTGGCTGTCGGGGGCTTACTGCTTGTGGCGACACGCGAGTGGCTGCTACCTAAGAAACCAAAGCAGGCCTAGGCCGATGGCAATACTGCCTACGATGAGGGCTGTTTTTTCATCCTCGTGGGCCTCATAGTCTGCTTTGGCTGCCGCCGTTGCTGCATCGGGGTGCGGCTTTGCACCGCTCTGACTGGTAGTAGCCTCTGACGGTGGGTTGACGCCCATCGGTATAACGAGCCCCTTTTCGCCGGTGTTATTTGCGGCGTCTGGTGGGGCGACACCCTTATTCAGGCCGATATTCGAGCCCAGGTGCTGTTCACTGGTCGCGATAACGAGCAAGTTATTGTAGCCCACTCTCTTATCCATACGGAGTAGCATGTTGCCTGGGGCCATGAAAAGACCCTCCCCAAAGGATAGGTTGACCTCAGAGCGGG
Organism: Elysia crispata; assembly: GCA_033675545.1. NCBI lineage: Eukaryota > Metazoa > Mollusca > Gastropoda > Plakobranchidae > Elysia > Elysia crispata. Next base: position 45,253 of record JAWDGP010001552.1, read on the forward strand.
CATACTGTAGGGCTTCCTGATAACGGGCTATTGATGAGGGGATGTCCACAGGAGAAGCTATGACAGTTTCAACGTTCGCTAGGAACTGCTGCTGCGTATCTGAGGCCGTCGCCCCGGCGCCTAGAATGTTTGCGCGGGTCTGGGCCTGGGCGGTGAGGATGGCCCACACGTAAGTCCGGCTACTATCCTTCAACCTATTGATCCCGGGGAGGGTGAAGCCATCTGACTTATTGAGTATGAAATTCTTCCAGGCCGTGTCTACTCCGGCGGTATCCTGATCGATGTAGTCCATGTGGGGAATACCGTGATGTGTCGGGTGTGTGAACGACATTCTGTCCGGGTTATACTCCCCGTCACCAACTGGGCTATATCCGACCCCGGGCAAGAAGAAGTAGACTCGGCCGAGCCCCTGGGTGTAGCCATAGATCTTCCAATCAGAGTGTGGAGAGATGCCAAATTCTTCGCAGATTCGCTCGTACCCCTCGCGGTCGTAAGGATTGTTTACCGCTTTCCATTCCTGCTCCGGGGGAATTCGGGCCTGTATATCTTCCAGTATACGGCGTGTTTGGTAGTACGCGTGGAAGCGGTAGAAGGACTGCAGAGGGGCATCAGCGACAGTCAAATGGTCTTCCGCCGAAACTCCACAACCTGTGGTGGCACACCAAACGGCGAAGTTTAACTGGTTCTGCCAAAACTGCATCGGGGTTTTACACCAAGCCTGGAACGTGTCGTCTGAATAAATCCTAGGTAGGCGGTAGTGTTCGAAGACATTGCGATACTTAGCCCTGAACCATTTCTGCAGGTCGTCGGCCTGAACCTGAACTTGGCCTTCTGCGAGATTGCCAACATCGCGAGCCGCGGCTTTTTGGAGGCCGGGATTGTACTTGGCTTCACTATTAAACTTGAAAGCTTTCGCATTCATAATATTGGGCCAGCATGTTCCACACGCTTTCGAATGTTCAAAGGGGGGAGGCGGTCCCCCTCCAGCGGTGCATCGACAACCGCGACGGACGCCTCGCCATTGGTTTGCGATCGATAACCTTCGCCGCGGGGTGGTACAACATCGAACGAGGGGAGAAGTTTTCATGGAGAAGCACCGGGGGGTCAGAAGAAACCCTCAACATCCCGCCCGGCTTGTATGGGTTCGACCGACTAAAGGAGGTTCTCAGGGGGACCACGCACACGCTAGAGGTGAGTCGAGAAAGCGGTTTGATCACCCTAGAAGTTGCCCCCGAGCGGGGAATCCGTCTATCCGACGGCTTGCTGGCGCTTCTCGGCCTGGACGACGGCTTGGACGGAGTCTGGCTCGACGCCGGCGTGTATACGGGCGATCGCCCTGTAAACTTTGCGACGAGGCAAATGCTGTAGGTCTACTTGGAGGAGATAAACACGGCCGAAAATATTGTTGATGGGGCTCCCTCAACAGTCCTGGCCGGCATCGGGCTGGGGCGCCAAGCCTTCGGGGACATAAACACGGTCCGCATGGAGTGCCCAGAATATAAGCGCCTTCGAGATGGCACGGTCGGCGAGTTAAAGGTTTCCATTAGGGATGCATCATCAAGAAAGGCAATTTCCAACCAAGATCTCCTGATACACGTTACGCTCGAGGTCGTCAGAAAATGAGTATCTTCGGCGAGAGGATCAGCCGCGGGCCTGACATGGCCGAAGTCCTATCAGACTATGCTAAAAAAGACTATGTCGATGCACAGGACGGCCTCCGTGTCCTGAAGGCGGGCGACACCATGAGTGGTGATCTGGACATGGGAGGGCAACTGGTGCGTGGGCTGCCAAGAGACCTACGGCCGTACAAAGGTGATGAGGCTACTTCATGGAACCAGGTCGTGAGAACGGCGGCTGATGCTTTCGAAGCCGCGGTAGATAGGCGTAAGCCTATGATAACTGTGGGGGCCGAACAGAAACGGTCTATGCTCGATAACCGATACGAGTGGTCATTTGGCAGCGACGCAGCTAGGGGCCTTGCAGATGGGGGCTACCCCATGATGGCCGCAGGTATTTCTATATTTTCAACCCCTCTGGCGCTGCAGCAAGGTGACAATGGTGGTAAAATACAATGAAGCAAGTTACTTCAACAGCCCCATCGGGCGCTCTCTACCCAGAGCTGCCCGATGACGGCAATGTTGCCGGCGGCACCCCGCAACGGCCAGATCAGTACTTTCGACTCCAGGAGATCTCGCGACTTCGTAAGCACCTCGAAGACGAAAAAGATAGACACTCCCAGCTCTTTAAA